>JAHRHZ010000086.1:11531306-11590763 GCA_024137785.1 Ginglymostoma cirratum | reverse complement strand
GTTAACTCTGTTTTCTCCTCCACAGATGCTGCCAGACCTGCTGAGCTATGTGTGAAGGAGTTGCCCCTCAGGTACCTTTTAAATATTTCTCCTTGCGTCTTAAAAATATGCTGCCTAGTTTTGAACACCGGTACACTAGGGAAAAAACTTTTGCTGTTCAACTTATCTATGACCTTCATGATTTAATAAACCTCTATAAGGTCACTCCTCAACCTCCCACGCTGCAGTGAAAATAGCCCCAGCCTATCCAGCCTCTCATTATAATTCAAACCCTCTAGTCCTGGCAACATCCTGGTAAATCTTTTCTGAACCCTCTCCAATTTAATAATATCCTTAGAGCTGCATATAGTTCTCCAAAAGTGGCCCCACCAACGTTCTGTACAACGTCAACATGACATCCCAACTCCTACACTCAGTGGTCTGAGCAATGAAGGCAAGCCTGTTAAATAATTTCACTCCAGATGTTTAATTTATATTTTATTTGAAACCTTAAATCCCCAAACCAAAAATTATATTCCTAAAACATGGAATTACATAATTGTAAAAGTGTACATTTTCATTTCATACCAAGCATTCTCCGATGTGGCTTTACATGGATACAAGGATAGCACGATGGGAGGTTAGGCTGAACCTAGAACATTTTTTTAAAGAAAATATATTTGTATTTACAAAATTTCTAAATGTACATTACAAAAGATTTCAAATTGAATACTACAGAAAGTGCCATAAGATTCAACTTCTCTCAGATACCATGTTCTACTCTGAAGTATATCACTGTTCCTTCACTGTTGCTGGGTCAAAGTCCCGTAACTGCCTTCCTAACTGCACTGTGGATGTCCCTATACCCCTGCAGCACTTCAAGAAGGCAGCTCACCACCACCCTCCCAAGGGCAATCAAGGCTGCTTAATACATGCTGGCCCAGCCAGCAATGCCTGCATCCTACAAAGAAAATGTCACAATGCAATTTTTAAAAAATTGACATTCACAATGTACATTCTAGGTCAAGCACAACAGGTTCCCACACATTTTTCAGAAACTCAGTATAGATATTTTCAATTAACCTGTTCAGGTGTGCCACGTCAAACATCCAAAACAGGCAGGACTTGAACCTTAGCCTCCTAGGTCAGAGGTAGGGACACTACCACTGCACCACAAATGTTTGGTGTAGATATCTTGAAATCAATCTGTTCAGATATGTTACGACATACTTCTGGAGTAGGTACAGTTTGGCCCAGGCCTTCTAGCTCTGAGGCTGGGACATTACCACTGCTCCAAAAGATCCAACAGATGCTCTGTATTATGGCTGAAAGCCTCAAACAAAACAGCAATTTTGCAGTGGCTCCCCAGCTTTAAGTGGTTTTCTCAGCACTTAGTCTGGGCCCATACCATAGAAGAATTTTATTTCCGAAAATACGCTTTATTATAACATTTACAAACGTATATCTAAAACATTATGACTCGAAAATTACAGAAAGTGCAATAAATGTGATTTGTCTCCACATAGCAAGCTCTGCTCAGAGGTGACTCAATCCACCTTTAAGATGTTGGCACCATACATTTCTCATCAAGTCTGTAGCTGGACATGTTCTACAGTTTCAGCTCCTTGATGTACTATGGCTAAAAGGTTTTCGATAGCAACCTTTCCCCATTGAGCCTCTGCAATGTCTGTACTAATCTTTGTGGGGTCTTTCGATATGAAATCATCCAGTTAAGTCATGCCCTTGTTACTGCTGTTCAGCAGGGGCAGTGGGCTTGCAGAACCTTCACAAGACTTCCCTGTAGGACACAGATATAATAAGAATGCTACGTAGTTGTATTGGAGGCAGTTCAGAGGAGGTCCACTATATTGATCCCAAAGACGAGGGGTTCGTCTTCTGAAGAGAGATTAAGCAGTTTAGGGCTATGCTGTCTAGAGTTTAAAGGAGTGACAGGAGATCTAATTGAGGTAAATGTGATGCTAAAGGGGATTGACAAAGTAAACATAGAGAGGCTACTTCCTCATGTGTGGCAATCTAGGAGGACTGGTCATCGTTTTAGGATAAGGATTGGCAGGTTGTTTGCCGGATAGAGTCAAACTCCAACGTTTGTTTGTTCTTTCGTATGCTATTGTACAGAAACAAACTGCTTTAGGCCCTCATCCTGATGGTCATCTTTGTGTGTGGCTGCATCAAGCTGTCTATAGATCCTCAGTATGTAAACACCAAACACAACCTGTCACCAGCATTGCAAAGGATGGGACTGGCCTCACTGCCGCGGAACACTCCAAGTAGTTGGACCATTCCCTATCACCTATCCTTCGTGGAGAAATTTGCACGTATGTATATAAAGATATTTTATCAATAAAGTATATTTTTGAATTTTAAAAAAAGTTATCCTGTCTAAGGTCATGGCCAACTGGGTCAGGTCTGCTCTGAAATCAGTGATTCACCCAGACCAAACCTGTGCTGTACCGGGCAGAACGATCTCTGAGAGCCTCACGGTCCTCAAGGATACAATCGCCTATGTCCAAGACAGAGGGGTGGATGCCTGCCTCATCAGCCTGGACCAGGAGAAGGCCTTTGACACCTACATGCGAGACATGCTCTCTAAAATGGGCATTAAGGAGGGAATCTGTAACTGGATCTGACTGCTCTGCACTATAAATAAAGGGTGAGAATCAGAAAGCTTCCCAATCAAATCTGGAATCAGGCAGGGTTGCCCAAACTCTCCACCCTGGTTTGCATGTTGTATGGAGACTTTTGCTGAGTCCATTAGGAAGGATGAGAGCCCGAGAGGGGTGACTATTCCAGGCAGCATAGGCTTGCAGGTCAAAGGCTCCCTCTACATGGATGATGTTGCTGTATTCTGCTTGGATCCACAGTCAGTGCACAGACTCAAGGGAATCCGCGACCAGTTTGAAACGGCCTCAGGAGCCAAGAGGCCAGAGTGAGGCCATGTTCTTTTGGAACTGGGCCGACTAATCCTTTATCGCCTTCACCATCAGGACAGCTTCCCTGAAGGTGCTGGAAATATGGTTCAGAGGGGCTGGAGCATACACAAAATCTTGGGTGGACCGTATCACCAAAGTGAGGCAGAAATCGGGCTTTTGGGAGCACCACTCCCTCTCCATTGTGGGTAAATATCTAATCATCAGGTGTGAGGCACTCTCTCTGTTGTTGTACGTGGCACAGGTCTGGCCCAGTCCCAGAACTTGTTCTGTTGCACTCACCAAAGCCACCTCCACTTCACCTGGAGTTCTAAGATGGACCACGTCTGCAGGGTCACCATGTACAAAACTCTGGATGAGGGGGTGAAGAATGTACCCAACGCTGCCCTCATGCTGATAGCCATCTTTGTGCATGGCTGCTTCAAGCTGTCCATAGATCCTCATACGCAAGCACCAAACACTACCTATCCCCGGTGTTGCAAATGATGGGACTGGCCTCATTGCCACAGAACACTCTAAATAGTTGAAGCATTCCATATCACCTGTCCTTGGTGGAGAAATTTGCAAAGAAAAATACCTTTGACCACAAGTCCATCAGGAAGTGATCAGCACATCGCATCCATGAGACTCTGTGGGAAAAGCAGAGGACAGATCCTGTCTCATGCCTCCTTGTGCAGACTGTCAAAGTCATTTGGCGGAATGCCTCATCACCAGAACTTTCCAACAAGCACCAAGACATCGCTTGGCTGGTGGTGTGATGGGCACTTCCTGTGAGGTCCTTCATGTATGCCTGGATCTCTCTGCGCCTCCGCATGCTGTCCTGTGGGCAGGTAGAGACTGTCACACATCTCCTTCTGGAATGTGCCTTTGCGAAGGAAGTCTGCAGAGAGATGCAGTGGTTTTTGGCGAGGTTCATCCCAAGCAGCTCTGTGACACAGAACTCTTGTGCTCAGTGGTCTGTTCCTCCAAATGCACACTGAGACAAACATCCTCCAGACTGCATCTGGAGGGCCATCAACTCTGTGAAAGATGCTCTTTAGTCTGTCTGAAACTTGTTGGTCTTCCAGAGCAAGGAGTTGACCTCAATTCAGTGTTGCAGACTGGGACATGCCAAGGTCCAGGACTATGGGCCGAGAGACGCACTAAAGCTGGGGGCAGCTGCCGCCGAGGCACAATGGGGAAAGACAACCGTCTGGGGTCTTCCTGCTGAAAAATGGGGTTCTGTTCAGTTATCAGACCCTCCTGATGCCTCAAATATATCAGAGATAAAAGGTACTGCAGATGCTGGAGAATCCGAGATAACAAGCATGGGGCTGGATGAACACAGCCGGTCAAGCAAAGTTTTCCTGCTCCTATGATGCTGCTTGACCGGCTGTGTTCATCCAGCCCCATGCTTGTTGCCTCAAATATATATCGTCTTGTACAAGTAAGAAACACGTTGGTTGGTTTGTTTGCCTGATAAGAGTCAAACTCCAATAGTTGTTTCTTTCTTCATATGCTGCTGTACTCCCTTAGTGATTATGTATGCACATGAAGATATTTTTTATGAATAAAGTATATGGTTGAAAAGAAAGTCGCAGATTTAAAAACGATATGAGGAGGAATTGCTTCTCCCAGAGGATAGTGAATCAGTGAAATTCATAATCCCAGAGTGTGGTGGATGCCTGGACTTTGAGTAAATTTAAGAAGGAGGTAGAGAGTTCTTTCAAATTAGTAATGAGTTGAAGGGTTACGGGAAGTGGGCAGCAAAGGGGAGTTGCGGCCGGGATGAGGTCAGCCTTGATGATATTAAATTAGCGAGGGGCTGAATGGCCTAATCCTGTTCCTAGTTCTGAAATATCAGATGGGTCATTTCTAGACAATCTGTGAAAAGTGCTGTACCGATTATGAGGAAGACATTGATGGAATCGAGTGTGTCCTGGTTTATTGTCTGAGGTTCTGCTGGTACCAGCGGAGAAGTGGAGCGGCGGGGGGGTTGAAATGGAATCGATTAATTCATTGAAACGCCTCCTCCATCGCTCACTTTGACGCACATCGGGACGAGGCGAGAGGCTGCGAACCTTCAGATCAGACGCGCTTGGGAACAGGCACTAACGTCACTGCGAACGCCAACATGTTCAGTGGGAGGAGCAGAGCTGCTGTGAAATGTGCTCAATGCAGAGTGGGCCGTGGAATGGGGGAAGGACGGACGTGTAGACCACCCCGCGGCCTCTTCAAATCGCCTCTCTTGAACAGTGACTAATGTTAATGACGACGTGTTTGTAAGACGCGGAGATTCGGTGGGTTTGCTAACGCAATCGTAGCTGTGACCCCCTCCCCCCTCAACTGTCCTGCACCTTATGATAAATTAGCCCCAAGCCGCCAAGCGTAATAATAAATATTCATAATAACCAGCCTCGGGTATTGCAGGCAATATTTATGCAATAATTTGCCATAAAACAATATTTTTTTTTGTTAACTGTCAAACTGTTCAGCCTGTATTTCCAACAAATGGCCCATCACTTGCAGGTTCCAAGATAACAAGGTGTAGAGCTGGATGAACACAGCATCAGAGGAGCCTGAAGGCTGACGTTTCGGGCCTAGACCCTTCTTCAGGTTCCATGTGGCTTGACCCACAAACTGGGCACTTGGCCAGAGGCTTCCCTTCAGTCTCATGCGCTCTCTCTTTTAAAGGATAGTCCAGCCCGAAATGGTTACCATCCCCACCCCCACCACACACACACAGACACACACCAAGCAGGTTTAGAAATGTTAGTCTAAGCAAACTGGACAAGAATACCATCCAAGTTCTTTCTGCCAAAATATAAAGTCAGAAGTCATACGACCGAAGTCAGTTCACCTGAGGAAGAAGCGGTCCTCCAAAAGCTTGTGATTATAAATAAACCTGTTGGACTATAACCTGGTGTAGCGTGACTTCTGACTTTGTCCACCCCAGTCCAACACTGGCACCTCCACAAATAACAAGGGGTCTGTTACATTCTAAGATCCCCTCATTCCTGGGAAAGAATATAGAAAATGCCTTTGTTTGGAAGCTTAGAAATGTAATTTTTTTTTGCAAAGTCTGTACAGAACTGTTTTGGACCTTTGTACATACTTATAATCTATGAGTAATTTTTTTGCAAGTAAGAAAGGGTACATCTAGCAGAGTGCTTATTGCCAGTGATGAATATTTCTGTTCTGTGTTGGGGGGGTGCATGTATTGCCCCTAGGAAGGAAGGGGAATATACACAGAGGTCCCATCTTAGCCCCTATTCACCTCTTCCCCCTCCATTATTGAAGATGTACGTCATGCAACTGAAAAATGCTCACATTAATTTTCTATCACGCCCATTAATGGGAACCTTTCAGTTTTGAAGCAAGTGTTTACTTGTGCTTCCCACTCCTGCACCATTTATTTGTAAATGTCAACTCAATACACAACACAGTATAAGTGTCAGCCGTGGTTCAGTGGGTGGCACTCTCGCCTCTGAGTCAGAGAGGTTGTGGGTTCAAGTCCTACAATGGAGACCTGAGTGTGTAACCCAGTTGGGCACGGCAACTGTGGCAAGAAGGAAGTGCCATTGAAGATGCTGCCTTTCAAATGAGATATTAAAATGCCCATTTCAGGTGACCTGTAAAAGATCTCATCTTGGAAATGAGAAACTGAAGTTCTCTTTGACATTCAATGTTTGCCTTGATCAATATCACTATCATAAAGTACCAGTCACAATTGGTGATTGGTCCTTCAGCAGTAGGTATAGCACTTAGGAGCAGGAATAGGTTATTCACCCCTTTTAGCAATCTCCATCATTTGATAATATAATGGGTGATCTAGTTGTGGTCTCAACTCCACTTTTCTGTCTGCCCCAATAGTCCTTGACACCCCTCATCTATCAAAAGTTTATCTAGTGCAGTGCTGAATAAATTCAAGGACTTCTCTCCACTACTCTCTGGGGAAGAGAATTCCACTGACTAACTACACTCTGAGAGAAAACAATTATCCTCATCTCCAACATAAAAGTGAGATCTCTTGTTTTTATACTGTATCCTTAGTCCTATGCCACAAGAGAAAATATCCTCTGAGTAGTCATCCTATCAAGTCCCCTCATGTGTGTTAAAATAAGAATACCTGCCATTTTTATAAATCCCAATAGGTATAGGTTCAACTCATTCATAAGATAACTCCTCATCTAAGGAATGAGTCGAACGAACCTTGTCTGAACTTTCTCTAATGCTCTTTTTTTCAAAAACAAGGACACCAAAACTGTGCACAGTACTTCAGATGTGGTCTCACCAATGCCCTGTACAGCTGCAGTAATACTTCCCTACTTTTATATTCCATTTCCCTTGCAATGAACAACAACAATCCATTTGCCTTTCCAATCACTCACGGCACCTACATACATGGGTTTTACTATTCATATACCTGGACACACAGATCCCTTTATGCCACGTTGAGTTCTGTAATTCATATTTTCCCACACTGTGGTCTATCTGCCATTTTAACCCACTTACTTAGCCTGTCCATATCCCTTTGGGTAGATTCTTTACCTCCTGAAAACTTACTTCCCTACTTATCTTAGTGTAATCAGCAAATTTAGCTACCATCCATTCAGTCTCTTCATCCAATTCATTGATAGAAGTTGCAAACAGTTGAAACCTTCACACTGATCATTTGACCGCACAAATCAAAGAGAAACACAATTTGCACTATTTCTAAATTGTGAGAACCTCCAATAATCTAAAAAAATTCTGAATAAATTTCTCATGCTAAAACCAAACAATTATTTAACTAAGCAAATATTTTTATCATTATTCACTTACAGGATGTGGGCATCACTAGCAAGCCCAGCATTTGTACCAGTTTCCAATTGTCCTTGAGCTGGACAGCTTGCTAGGCCACTTCAGAGGGCAGTTAAGAGTCAACCACACTGTGGACCAGGAGTCACATGCAGGTCAGACCAGGTAAGGATGGCAGATTTCATACAGTCATAGAGATGTACAGCACGGTAATAGACCCTTCAGTCCAACTCGTCCATGCAGACCAGATATCCTAAATTAATCTAGTCCCATTTGCCAACGTTTCCTTCCCTAAGAGGACATTAATGAATGAGATCTCTTTTCAAAAAACAATCAATGGCCATTTCATGGTATAGCTTGTAATACTATGTATATTGATTGAATTCAAATTCCACCAGTTGTCACAGTAGGATTGGACCTTTGTCCACAGAGGATTAACCAAGGCCTCCTATTTACTAGTCTACTGATAATATCACTATATGACTGTCTTTCCCATTTAATGAAAAGTTGATTTTCCAACGGCCAGATAGCTAGTGCTGACTATAGGTCGGTGTTACGTGTCAGGACTCTGCAAGTGGTATGGACTGTCAGAGAATTTCCCAGGGAATTGAAGTTTCTGATGGGCAATTCCCTTGTGCCTGCAACCCTTGGAAAGTATCCATTTAATGCTCAGGGTTCAACTGCAGTTCAGTTAACAGTCAGAAAAGTTAGACCATTAAAAACCTCATGTACTCCCGCGCAACTAATAATCTGACCCTACAATTACACCTCTCCCAGATCCCATTCACCAGCTTGACCCTGACCCAATGCCATTATGCTCCAGCTGCCAATACTGACACCCCTTCAGGATCCAACACATCCAGGAGGGTATCCAGCCCCAGGGATCCAACAACACCCCCTCCTCCTCCCTGGACCCGATATCAACCCCTCATCCTGGGAGCTGACACATGCCTCTCCACCAGGACCAAACATGGAGACGCCCCATGACCTGACATTTCTCCCTCTCCCTTGGCACCCAATGTGCCGCTCTTCCCCTGCAACATCTGGTGTTCCCTCTCCCACTAGGACCTGACACTCCCTTCCTCTGCTGCTGGCCCAAACAAACCCCCTTCCTCTTGCTGGACATGGCATCTTCTGTCTCTGCCAGACTCAATACCTCCATCCCACCCTGACCAACACTTAACATTCCATCACTTGTCCAGCACCGTTCTAACCCTATGCTCTTGCACCCTATCACCTGGTACCCTATTTACCTGGTATCCTTCTTATATGGCATGCTACCCACCTAGCATGCAGCATAGTTGGCACCTGGCTTCCTACCCTCATGTTTAAATGCTTATCCTTTCATGGGAGTTGTCAGATGGTTGGCAGTGCTGCTAATAATTATATCACAGAATACATTACCTACTGCCAATGGAAAAGGGAGCGTGGTTTGCCTTCTCCTGTGAGTGACCAGTTAGATTTAAAGTTTGTTCCACATTTTTGAAGAAGCCATGTTTGGAACCACCTGCCAGAAATTCAGAGCTCTTTCTTAAATTAAAAAAAAAGCAGGGCTGGATGTCCAGTTACAATACAGGAGGATCAACCTTGGCACTAGTCTAGGTAGATTTTCTTTCACTCATATTTATGGGCCCATCCTGAATTGCCCTTGAGAAGGTGTTAATGAGTCATCTTCTGAAGTATAAATGAGTGGCTTGCTTACCACATACGCAATCATATATGGACCTGACCTGGTATGAATGGACATTAATGAACCAGATGGGTTGTCATGACAATCCAGAGGTTAACAGACATGACGTGAAGGTGCCAGTATTGGACTGGGGTGGTCAGACATAAGTCACACAACACCAAGTTACAGCCCAGCAGGCTTATTTGAAATCACAAGCTTTTGAAACACTACTCTTTTTAAAGCAGCGTCACCCCAAAAGCTTGTAATTTCAAGTAAGCCTGTTGGACTATAACCAGGTGTCATGTGACTTCTCAGTAGGTTAATAAAGACATTGGACTCGACACGCTAACTCTGCTTTCTTCCTGCAGATGCTGCCAGACCTGCTGAGTTTCGCCACCAATTACTGTTTTTGTCACAAATCTCCAACATTCACAGTTCTTTGTTTTATATTACAGTAGGTTAATAGTCTCCTTTCGTGCTGCTAACTTTGAATTCTGGTTTTCCTGGTTCCACCGGTTTACAGGGGCGGAGCTGTATACCATATAGCCAAAAATATATTACTTTGTGCTAATGTGAACCTGTTTGCATCAGACCTGTTTATTCAATGTCACAAGATTTAATTGCGGTGAGCAGATTAACCCTGAAGTCAGTTTGAGCATAATTGTCTCTTTGTAGCCGGACAGCTGTCTGTAGATCCCTGGCTCCAGTACAAGGTCAAAAAGAAAAGCAGGAAATGACTGGCTTTCTGTTTTACACCTTTTTTTGAAAAGATCACTTTCAATTGGTAACATATTGTGGCCTCTAAAGTATGACGTCTGACATGTGACATTTGCAGTTAACACACGAAGTGTGATGTCTGAAGTGTCACACCTGCAACATGACACATGAAATGTAACCACTAAATGATTGTTTATTTCTCAATGCAAGGCTTTTATTTGCTGTCAGCTATAATAGTTTTTGTTTTCTAAGTGCCATAACCATATGTATTAATAAATAAGAGATAGTAGGAACTGCCGATGCTGGAGTCTGAGATAACAAGGTGTAGTGCTGGATGAACACAGCAGGCCAGGCAGCATCAGAGGAGCAGGAAAGCTGACGTTTTGGGTCTGGACCTTTCTTCAGAAATGGGGAAGGGGCAGGGGACTCTGAAATAAATAAAGAGGGAGGAAGGCGATGATGGAAGGTGGATAGAGGAGCAGATAGGTGGAGAGAAGACGGACAGGCCAAGGAGGCGGGGATGGAGCCAGGGATGCACCTCATATTTTGCTTGGAAACCCTGCAGCCCAATGTTCTCAATGTAGACTTCACAAGCTTCAAAATCTCCCCACCCCCAACCTCATCCCAAGACCAGCCCAGCTGGTCCCTGCCTCCTTGACCTGTCCTTCTTTTCTCCCAAGTATCCACTCCTCCCACCTCACTGACCAAACCCCACCCCCACTTCCTACCTACTAGCCTCATCACTGCCTCTCTGACCTGTCCGTCTTCCCTCCCACCTACCCGCCCCTCCCTTCTCACTGACCAACCCCCATCCCAACTCCCCACTTACACTCACCTTTACTGGCTCCATCCCCACCTCCTTGACCTGTCCATCTTCTCTCCACCTATCTGCTTCTTTATCCACCTTCTATCTTCGCCTCCCCCTCGCTCTATTTCTTTCAGAGTCCCCTTCCCCTCCTCCATTTCTGAAGGAGGGTCCAGACCCGAAACGTCAGCTTTCCTGTTCCTCTGCTGCTGCCTGGCCTGCCGTGTTCATCCAGCTCTCCACCTTGTATTAATAAATAAGTAGCTGTACATATTTTGCATCATTTCTTAACATTTTCTACAATCATTGCAAAGATAATATTACCAATCTCCTTCCATCACATAGATGAGATGTTGAGACTTTACTTTAATGTTCAATCTTAAGAACATGGGAGGGGGTGAACAGTGTTCAAGGATATGGCGCAGTGATACTGTCACAGGTTCAGCAATTCAGAGGCACAGACTGATGCTCTTCGGACACAGATTCACATCCAATCATGGCTTCTGGCAGAATTTAAATTTAGTTAATAAATCCAGAATATAATGGTGACCATATCTGGTTCATCCATGCCTTTTATGGATGGAATTCTGTCACCCTTACTTGGTATGGCCTACATACGACATCAGACACACAGCGATGTGGTTGATTCTTAAATGTCCTCTCAAATAGCATAGCAAGCCACTCAGTTCAAAGGCAATTTAGGATGGACAAAGTCAGAAGTCACATGACACCAGGTTATAGTCCAACAGGTTTATTTGAAATCACAAGCTTTCAAAGTGCTGCTCCTTTTCCTCAAAGCAGCCCAGTCCAGCACCGGCACCTCCACAATTTGGGATGGGACACCCCATGAAAGAATATAGAGAAAGAAGTGCCCAGGATGGGGATGAGAAAAGATGAAGAGCAACTAAGAAGCATTAGTGAAGACACCATAGTCTCGGTATCCCCGTATCTGTAACCTTCCACAACTATCCAAGATCTCTGTACTCCTTCAATTCTGGACTCTTCTACAACCTTGATTTCCATTATTATTTGCCCTACCTTCTGCTGTCTGAAGTTCTGAAATTCCCTTCCTAAATCTGCTCCTGTACCTCAAAAAAAGTTCATTAAATCCTAAGTTGCTGCCCAATCTTTCACACACCTGCTGCAAAACACCTCTACAAGTCAAAATTTGTGCTTGATAATGCTCCTGTGAAGCACCTAGTGATGTTTTATTTTGTGAAACACCACTATATAAATACAAGTTGTTTTGTTCAGGAAACAAGATGAATAGCCAGCAAGTGAGCATTCTGGAACTGGGAAAACTCGAACACCTGACCAATATCAAACTGTTGTATTAAGGAAAGATTAACATGGTAAGGTCGTGGGGAGTGTTGCTGAACAAACAGACACCGGAGTGCAGGTTCACAGTTCCTTGAAAGTGGAGTCCCAGGTAGGTAGGATAGTAAAGAAGGTGTTTGGTACGCTTGCCTTTATTGGTCAGTGCATTGAGTAAAAGAGTTGGGAGGTCGTTGTGCAGCTGTACGGGACATTGGTTCGGCCACTTTTGGAGTATTGCATGCAGTTCTGGTCTCCCTCCTGTAGGAAAAATGTGAAACTTGAAAGCCTTCAGAAAAGATTTACGAGGACGCTGCTGGGGTTGGAGGGTTTGAGCTATAGGAAGAGGCTGAATAGGCTGGGGCTATTTTCCCTGGAGCGTCGGAGGCTGAGGATGACCTTATAGAGGTTTATAATATCATGAGGGACATGGATAGAGTAAATAGGCAAAGTCATTACCCCAGGGTGGGGAAGTCCAAAACTAGAGGGGCATAGATTTAAGGTGAGAGGGGAAAGATATAAAAGGAACTTAAGGGGCAACTTTTTCACACAGAGGGTGGTGTGTGTATGGAATGAGCTGCCAGAAGAAGTGATGGAGTCTGGTACAATTACAACATTTAAATGAATATATAAATAGGATAATATTAATAGGAAGAGTTTGGAGGGACATGGGCCAAATGCTGGCAGATGGGACTAGATTTATTTAGAATATCCAGTAGGCATGGACTAGTTGGACCGAAGGGTCTGTTTCCATGCTGTATATCTCTATGACTCTATGACTCTAAGGTCATTATTTCGAGCTTGACTTTTTCAGCAGTTGTAATGCAAATTGGCAGTTACTTGCAAGTACAGAAATTGTAGTGACTTTGTTCAGGTTGTAGCAGGGCATTGCATTGCTGAAAGTTATCGGTACATTTTTATTAATTCACACCAACTCACAGGGGCAATTCTCAAACACAGAATACAGTATCTTTTAAAATCTTGTTGTTGCTGATGATGCTAATTATTTTGCAAATCACATGAATAGTGCTTAGTATAGTGGCACACACAAATAAAAAAACGTTGTTCTCACTAGGCAAAAGTGCAGGGAATTTTCACGACCACGCGCTCTTTTCAGAGAAACAGCTCGTCGTCAGTGTTTGCCTTACAAACCTGCCGGGAAACTGAAACCACTCAGCATCAACAATCTTGCAGCAGCCTACTCCCAGGATTCATGGGTCACACTACATTTGTCTTTAGATCACCTCTCATACCCACTGTCACTTTACTGTCAGGTTTGTCAACTGACAGGTCGCTGCATGAATTACCACGAAAGCTAAAATTAAATATTGCTGATCGTATCTGGATACTTTATCAGAGTCAAGTACATCGTCATTAAGATTAAGAGGCCATAAAGTGCTTACTTTGATTTCTATATCGCCCACAATGCAAATTTATAGTGTAATCACTGACAGATAGGGAAAGACCTTATAGCCCAACCAGCCTGTTAACATATGCACTCCACATCCCACTCAAACCATTGAATCTTCTGGGAGGGGAAAAGCAGCCTCATTGATCCTATAGATCTTGGAGGGGTTTGAATGACCTTATGCAAACTGGTGGGCTCTTTAGGATTCTGTATGCCCTGGTGGAGTCAGTGACCCAACGGATCCTGGAGAAATCACAATAATCCAATGGATCCTAGAAGGCCCCCAGTAATCCTATGGATTTTGGGTATGTCTCAATGATATATAGACTGTGGTCAGGTATGAATAATCCCTTGGAAATGTGAAGGGCTTCAGTGATACAATACAATCTTGGTATATTCCCAATGGTTCTATGGCCTTCTAACATCTAGGGACTTTAGACTATGGAAGTTAACAGTACCTTCTCCTGTGTTCTGAAAAAGGGTCACTAGACTCAAAATGTTAACTCTGCTTTCTCTCCACTGATGCTGTCAGACCTGCTGAATTTTTCAAGCAGTTTATGTTTTGATATCTCCTTCAACACTTCTCTGCCTGAAGGCAGGTCCTTTACAGTTATCCTCCAGAAAGTGCCACAATTGTTTACATGTTGGACAAAGAGGCAGTTTCCAACTGTGCCTCAGTTGGAGCAGGAATTGACACTGTATTAAAATGTCAATATCTAATGACACCAGTAGTAATCTGATCTTCAGGTCAGCCATTAAGCTAACTGAGTTAACTGGCTCCCCAACCAATGGTGTATGTTTACATTTAAAAGACGAGAAGTCCCTGAGAGTTGCCAGTCCACATGGAACAATGTGCACGAAACTGACAGCATTGTTGGAGGGTGAGGAAAGAAAACTATAAGGAAAACAAACTTGGAAAAAGATCTCTATACAAAATTATAGAGCAAGGAATATGAGACAATATTCTAAACACATTAAACAAATAAAAATCCCTTTCTACTGCAAATAAATCATTTTAGAAGAGTTTGTTATTTTCTGATCAAATAATTAGTGTTTCTTCGAAAAGGCATGTTATGACCCATTCTGCAATCCAGTTATTGTGTTTCACTGCTGGGAAACAAACGCAACAGGCTTGCAGCACCTACACAATCTTATTGCAAGGCATTGCTCTGGTTATACCAATGCTGGGGGACTTTTCTTGTCCCATGTAAACCATTATTACTTAAAGGACCTTAGGTAACAATGACAGGCTTAGAGAAGGTAGACGATGATGAGGGAGACATAGATTTAAGATCTGGGCAAGGGGGAATGTGAAGAAGACCTATCGTTTAGATGCAGCGAACAACAATGACCTGAAACTCTCTGCCCATGAGGGTGGTAGAAGCAGGGACAATCAATGGTTTGAAATATAAGTAAGTCTGAAGGCTGTGGGGATTGAACAAAGGATTGGAACTGATTGGATTTCTCCATGGGGAGTCCTGACTTGAAGGGCTGATTGGCTTCCTTCTGAGCCATCTCACAGGCCAACAATTAACACCTTCATAGTTACAGTGCCTAAAACTGATTGGATGTGCAGCAAAATTGCATGAGTCACCATGATTTTCCCCCTTCAGCAGCTGTGGTCTTTGCTATCACATGGGCCTACAAGTGCAAACCTCACCCAGGTGAACAACCTTTGATAAGAAATGCCTAAATATTAAGGTCAGGGGTGTGTTCTTCTTCATGCTCCCATCTTCAGGATCGATTAAAACAAAAGGATGAAACATTGTGGACTGCTTATTGCAGAGATAGAAAGTCTTGACTCAATGGATGGCAGGCTATTTGGCTGCAGAGGGCGTCCCTGGTGAAAATGTTTCTACTTTGCCAGAGGTCTGGTCCTACACAGGGCCCAATTTGAACTCACTCCAAACCTATGAATTTGCGCAGAGTTAAAATTGGGCCCCTCACATTCTCCATCGGGGCCCTTTGAAACAAGATGGGGAGTGTCCCTTGGTAATTGCTCCCCAGCCTGTACCAGGAACAGACAGGCCCCACTGAGATACACTAATTCAGCCTGCATGTGGGTGCAACTGAACAGGGTCCCAATGATATAATTGGACTTGGGGTTTGAAACTCTTTGTAAAAGACCCGCAGGAGCCTTTGAACTGTAGAGAATGTTTTCTATTTCTTCTGAGTAAATGAAGGTTAAATATTGACATTACCTCTTTCCAGTTTAGCATTGGTCAACTTCCCGGTGAAGCGCTGAGCTGGGAAGTCAGGAAATCTAAGGACTGGTTCCCAATCGGTAATGACTTAGAAGCGGAGAATGGTTAAAGCGCATAAGGAGGCTGTTTGGCCCATCATGTCTGCACTAGGTCTCTGGAACAGCTTCTCACCTATTCCCACACTCCCCGCGGACCAGTGAATTGTTCACTTGAGGTAACTATCTAGCTCCCCTTTTAAAGTCCTGATTGAATCTGACTTAGCTGGTCTGAAAGGAGTCAAACTGAGGTGCTAACGACGCCGTTGCAACTGTGGAGAAGATGAAACAAGATAGGACTTCAAAATTCTGAATCAAAATAAAGAACTGCGGATGCTGGAAGTCTGAAACAAAAAAACAGAAGTTAGTGGGGGGAAAAAAACTCAGCAGGTCCAGCAGCATCATTGTCAGGAATGCTTCTTCTAGGTTATCCGGTCATATCACGTTGCTGTTTGGGCGCGTGGTGTTCACAGATTGGTTGCCAGAAGATTTCTAAAGGAAGGTCCCGACCCGAAACGTCAGCTTTCCTGCTCCTCTGATGCTGACGGACCTGCTGTGTTCCTCCAGCTCCACACTGTGTTATATCTATCATTAGCTGCCACAATTCCTTCAATATAACTGTCAGTCGTAACAGAGAGTGGACATGTGGTGGCGCAGGGAGCTGTGAAGATACCAGGATGCAGCGGGAACTACAGTTCAAGGGATGTTGAGTATCTCGGAGCTAATTGTAACCATGGATGGATTTGAAATGTGCTGGATGGAATTTCAGCTAAAATCCATGTTTGATAAATCAGCGCCGCAGAATGTCCTTGAGGAAGTAGGTATAGCTATGAAAGAGGGCTATAGCAGCTGTCAGAGATAACAAGGTGTGGAGCTGGACCAAAATCGGATCCAGACCCGAAACGTCAACTTTCCTGCTTCTCTGATGCTGCCTGGCCTGCTGTGTTCCTCCAGCTCCACACTTTGTTATCTCAGACTCAGTTCCTACTATCTCTTTGGTAGTTGTCAAACGCGACGAGGGAAATTAAAGCAAAGCAGGTGAATATGGTAAAAAGAGACCAACAGAAATCTTCTTACCTCCAGTTGGGCATTTCTGGAAGAGAAGTAGCAGTGAATTAAGCATTAAGTAAAGGCAGAATAGTGCAAGTGCTGAAAATGTTGAAGAAAAACTGAAAAATAATGGAAATATTTAGCAGGTCTGGTAGCATCTGTGGAGATAGAAGGAAAAGTTTCCAGTTAAGAGACAACACAGTGTAGAGCTGGAGGAACACAGCAGGCCAGGCAGCATCAGAGGAGCAGGAAAGTTGACGTTTGGGGCTTGCTGTGTTCCTTCTGCTCCAGGCTGTGTTGTCTCTGACTCCAGAATCTGCCGTTCTTACTATCTCCGAGTTTCCGGTTAAGTACCTTTTTTATTCTAGAGAAAACGATTCTAGCCAGTTCAGTCTTTCCTGATACTGTTACTACAAAACCTCACGATACTCCAAGGCTAAGGAAAGGTAAAATTGCACTTGGTTGCTCTCCATTGCTTGTTGTTGGAAATTGTGTTTTTGAATGTGTGTATCATGGGCGTGGCTGTGGTATTTCCACAAAGTCTGTCTAGACACATACAACAAAAACTAAAATTTATGTAGCACCTTAAACGTGGTAAAACATTTCTAGGCACATCAAAGGAGCGTTATGAAATAAATATTATTACCAAGCAAAAGAAACAGGCATCACAGCAGACCAATTTAGAGAAAGTGAAAACTTTTAAGAAGTGCCTTAAAAGTAAGAGAGGGAAGGGAGAAATGTTTAGAAGGAAATTTTAGATTCCCCCTTTCCGCCTTTTCCCACTTAGAAGGACAAGGGCAGCATCACCTGCAAGTTTCCCCGCATGCCACAGACCAACCTGACTTGGAATTACATTGCCATTTCTTCACTGTCGCTAGGCCAAAATCCTGGAACTCCTTCCCTCAAGGACTGCAGCAGCTCACCAAGGTGGCAGCTCATCAGCACCTTCTCAGGGTCAATTAGGGATGGGCAGTAAATGCTGGCTCAGCCAATGAAGCCCACATCTTATGAATGAGTAAAATAACATTTCAGAACTTAGGACCTAGACAGGTTTGGAAACCAATAATGGGGCTAAGGATATCAGGGATGTGCCAAAGACAGAATTGCTAGAACACTGAACTTCAAGCCCATGGGCATTTGATACTTAATCCTACTATGAATCAACATCTTCCAGAAATGAGGGAGAAAAACAGAAAAGTTTCTTAGACTACTCAAAGTAACCTTTCCATTTCTACTTCTGAGTTAGGCCAACTGGCCTGATATGATTATTCCATAAGGTTGGACGTAGAATAATGCAGCACCTTGCTTATGTGTCTGAAAGCAAATACTGTGAATACAAACATGCTGTTCAGTACACATAATATGCAAGGCCTGAGACATCCCAAAGACTTTTAAAAGATATACTATCTTCACAAAGGAATATTTGGGCCATACCTTCTTCCCACAAGTGTTTACAAACAGACACGAATCACCTCAAATCTCAGAGCTGTATCACTCACCCCTGACATCATCATGATAGAAATGAAGTCATTTCTTTAAGTTACCCTCAAACAAAAAAAATCTTGCCTAACCAAATACAGTCAAAACTGGAAATACTCATCGAACTTTCTCTTCACAGATTTCTATCAGGCTTGTTATGTATTTCTGACATTTTCTACATCACTAATTATCAATCCTCATCACTAATCATCTTATTATTTTAATCTTCCTTATTCTTTCAAAGGACCTGGGAATTACAGGCAATTGTTGCCTGACTCCAGTCGTCCTTGAACTAAATGGACAGTTCAGAGACATCCACATGTTGATTTTAAATGATGATAGCTTCTCTTCACAAAAGGACAGCAGTGGACCCAAATGGGTTTTAGTGATGTATGATGATAGCTGTCACCATTACGTTCTAGATTGGTTAACAATCTGCCTCTGCTGATCTGAGCTCATGTCCATATATTAGCCTAGGGTCAATCTGTAGATTATTAGCCCAGTGTCATTATCACTCGCCAGGTAAGTACAACAAAACAAAATGTACTAGGCATTTTGTGATTAATGCCTTATCACATCTCAAATTCTGGTTCGATTACTCTCAGACTGAAGCAACCTCTGTTCTGTCAGAGAGCTATTCAGGATCAGCCAAAGGAAGGTATAAAGAGAAAGTGCAAGAGAAATTTAGCAGGCCTGGCTTTGCTTCTCACTCCACGGAAGCTGCCAGAACTGCAGAGTTTCTCGAGCAGTTTCTGTTTTATTTTAATATTTAAGGCCTTTAAATGTCCTGTCCAAACTTGTGTTGTTTTAAGGGAGTTTTTTTTTCAACTGTAACAGAAACTGGAAATCATATTTCAGTACTGCTGGGAAACGGGACGAATTTTTTGCTGTAAGGCTTGTTTTAGATTTTAAAAAAACCGAAAGAACTGCGGGTGCTGTAAATCAGGAACAAAAACAAAGTTGCTGGAAAAGCTCAGCAGGTCCGGCAGCATCTGTGGAGGAAAAAAACAATTCTGAGGAAGGGTCTCAGGACCCGAAACGTTAACTTTTTTTCCTTCACAGATGCTGTCAGACCTGCTGAGCTTTTCCAACAACTTTGTTTTTGTTCCTTGTTTTGGATTAAATTATTTTCAGCCCCAAGTAGCATTTGTTTTTTTTAAGTGTCTGTCTGTAAAAATAGACCTACTTGCAAATCGGAGGGAATTTTTTTGTTGTTGTTGTTGCTTTATTTAAATAAAACGGTCTATATTCTTTTGAGGATCGTACGCATTTGAAATGCCAGGCTGGAAACTCCCAGCTGCTCAGGATCGGCACACCTACGAGGGGGGTTCCCGGAAAGCCAGCCTTTCTGACGTCACTCGCCGTTCCGCTTTTGCCCAAATATGGAGTTGGTTTCCGCGCGTCAGAGCGGAAAGCCCCGGTCACACGCTCGGCGAAGCACGTCACGCTGCCAACACTGTTGCAACTTCAAGCTTTTACACAACTTCAGGGTAGGGCAGGAAACGGCTGTAATTCACTGTCAGCCTTTGTACCCGTCAGCAGATTTTGCAATAACCTGCCAGAAACAATCTGTGCGTTCAAGTATACGCTAACATATATTTAACGCATTTTTAAAATTAAAATTGAATTAAATATTAAAAACATCGTTCTCAATGTATTGAACAAGACAAGAAAATATTGTTAAATAAAAAAGAATCTTTTTCTCAGTTTAGATACTTTGAACGATATATAATCAATGCCAAACACAGCATTATGATACGCAACAATGGTTTCTTCCCACCGAATTTCGAAATTCCCTTTCGAGAAGATTGATTTGTGATCTTGTCTTTGTTTGCCCCCCTACATAAAAGTACAGACGATATAAAAGCGAAACACTGCTGGAAATCTGAACTAAACTCAGCAGGCCTGGCAGCGTCTGTGGAGATCAATCAGAGTTAGCGCTTCAGGTCCAGTGACCCTTCCTCAGAACCGTGCTGTCTGTAATCTGTGATAACAAGGTGTGGAGCTGGATGAACACACCAGGCCCAGCAGCATCAGAGGAGCGGGAAGGCTGACGTTTCGGGTAATCTGTATTGTGTTGTGAGAAGGTGATAGCTGAAAAAGCAACAAGGTCTAGGCCTCTGTCTCGACCTCTACGCAGTTGCGTGATACAATGATAATGAACTTATTGATTTAAAATTCTGCCAAACACACTGCAATCAAGTAAAGAAGCACATCCTACCCAAATACGATATTCTATCAAATCTAGGCAGAATGGATTGAAGACATCAATCTCATGCTGTCACATCTTGAATTGAAGATTCAATTGAATTCTTCAGCCCAGTTTGAAAATAACCCTTATCTCTCGCTCAGTGCTTCCCCATCCCGTCTTGATACATTACTCCTTTGGTAAGTAAACACAGAACATTTTGTTTTTCAACAACAAGTAAGAACATAAAGGCTAGGAGCAGGAGTAGGTCATTCAGCCTCTATGGCCTGCTCCACCATTTAATACCATCATGGTTAGCCTTATCTCCACCTTTACTTTCTTGTTCACTCTCCATAACCATTCAACCTATTACTCGATAAAAATCTGTCTATCTCCTCAAACATATTCAGTGTCCACATATCCACCACATTCTGGGGTAGGAAATTCCACAGATTCAGGGCACTTTGAGAGAAGCAATCCCACCTTGTCTCTGTTTTAAATCTGCCACACCTTATCCTAAAGTTATGGACTCTCCTTGTAGACTGCCTCACAAGGGGAAATATTCTCTCTACCTCCACATTTGACAGATATGAAATATCCTGTATTTAGACTTTAATAAAAGGTTCTTTGTGTACTTTTAGCACACAACCCCAGTAACCGAGGGTGTGGAGGACTGTCAAAGGTGACAAATGGATGAGAAATCAAACTAAGGCTCATTTGCCTCTCTCCAGTGGATGTAAATGTTTCCAATTTGAAGACGAGCAGGACAGTTCTTCCCGATGTCCTGTCCAATATTGGTTCATCAATCAGCATCACTAAATGAATGATGTAGACATTATCACATTCTTGCTTGAGTGAACTTGCTGTGTGCAAATTGGCAACTGTTTCTACACTTCAAATGTACTTAATAGAAAGGTGCTTTGGGATGTCCTAAACTTGTGAAATGCATTAGTAATTTAATTAACTAATTTTTCATGAATTTGTTTCTTACAAGAAAGACATTTATTATTTTTGATACTAAAGTCAAAATAGATATGGGGACTTAAGTTTGCTTAAGTTTTCAGCACCTCTGTAGCCCAAGGTGATTGACAGATTTAATCTCAGCCATGTAAGGTGTTGGATTGATGCACAGTCTGCGCTGTGTTACAAATCTCAAATGGAATAGAACATTACAGCGCAGTACAGGCCCTTCGGCCCTCTATGTTGCGCTGACCTGTGAAACCAATCTGAAGCCCATCTAACCTACACTATTCCATTATCATCCATATGTTTATCCAATGATCAATTACATGCCTGTAAAGTTGGCGAGTCTACTACTGTTGCAGGCAGGGCATTCCACGCCTTTACTACTCTCTGAGTAAAGAACCTGTTAGCTGAAGTGTTTTAATTGGGTGAACTGTCCCTTGGTAATTGGTCAGAACAAACAAGCTGAGTTCTTTTTTGTTCCTGATGACTACCTAGTGACTTCTGTCCAGAAAAAAAGGTGCATGGCATATTGTGTGGGAGCAAGATTGAGTAGGGTTGTGATGTTTTCCACAGTTAGCCCATTGGCATTCATTGCTGACTCATGATCAATTGAACAAGAAGGGCTTCTAGTGCTCCTGGGATTGTAACCCCATAAGAAGTAAGTGTTTTCAGGTGACATGGGGAACAAATAGTGGTCAGGCTACGAATGAATCTCATTTTATTCTGCAGTTGAAAAAGGTTCAAAATTCATTCATTACACTGTAAAAGAATTGGCAGCTAAACAGTCGGCATTCATTTTCTTTAATGGCCAAGAATTTCAGAGTTTACAATTCCTAACCCCTAACTTATGATCAAATTATATGTTCATGACTTTCTTTTTCTTGAAGCATTTTTTGTTTGTTTTACAAAGGAGTTCCTTGTAAACAGAGCTCGTAATGTTTCATTAGGGAAAACCTTACAATTATTCAGTAAAATAATTTCTGTTCAGGCACATTATGGTTCCAGGGCTGTTTAGTTGGTTAACCCTTTGAAAGTGTGCTAAAAATGCAGATGTCTGTGGTCTTGTGGCGCAGTGGTGGTGTCCTGCTTCAGAATGTGATAGCTGTGGGGTGTGTTGTAACATATCCATTCAGGTTGATTTAAAAAATAGGTCTTATGAGTTATGAGTGTTAAATTCAGTCACAAGAAGTGCATGGTGTTAGCTTGGCCAGTATTTATTGTCCATCCTTAATTGCCCTTGAGTATAAGTGTTTCTTCCCTATCTTCGCAAGAGGCCTGAGTCTGGAGCCCAATTCTACAGGCACCTCCAGTGACTATTTTAATGTGAAAACTTGAACAGTAAGCATTAACTGGTCAGTCAAATGCATAAATATACAGCTGGGCCTTATCTTCTACTCAGCTTATACTTGCTGTCTGGTGTAGCCCTGGTTCATTCATTTCTTGGAGTCAGAAGATGAAGATCAGCCCCATTCCAGACACTTGAGCACGGGACCTACTGCATTATCAAATAAAACACTGAACTGAGGATGGATTAACCTTCCAGCTGGGTATAAAAGTCATTTGTTTGAATAGCAGGACTTCTATTGCTCCCTTGGTAAATATTTATCTCTCATCCAAAAAACGTCATGTGGTTACACTTCCTTCTTAATATTTGTGAGATGTGTGATGCGTGGAAGTTAGATGTTGTATTCCCTACATTTCAGCAGTAACTACACTTCCAAGATGATAAAACATCCATTGAAAATGCTAATGTCTTGCATTCCCTTTCCAAAACAGATCACTTGATAGAGATTAGGAGCAGATAGCAGGCTGATATTTCCCTCTTCCTAACCCCACAATGCCTACATTCAAAGAAATATTCAATAGAATGTAGTTGAACAAAAATATTACTGAAATTGTATAATCAACCTGTTCAAGGTTGTAATGACACACCTCTGGAACAGCTGGGACTTGAACCCGGGCCTCCTAGCTCAGAGTTGGGGACACTACCACCACACATCACTTGATAGACTTTAAATTTATGAAATCATGAGGGGCATGGATAGGATGACTAGCCAAGGTCCTTTTCCCAGGGCTTGGGAGTCCAAAACTAGAGGGCATAGGTTCAAGATGAAAGGGGAAAGATTTAAAAGAAACCTAAGAGGCAACTTTTTCACACAGAGGGTGGTGTGTGTACAGAATGAGCTACCAGAGGAAGTGGTGGATCTGATACAACATTTAAAAGGCATCTGGATGGGCACATGGATAGGAAGGGTTTAGAGGGATATGAGCCAAATGCTGGCAAATGGGACTAGATTAATTGAGCATAACTGATCGGTATGGATGGTTGGACCAAAAGGTCTGTTTCTGTGTTGTACGGCCTCTATGAGGTGTTTGTACTAGCACTATGACATTCTGTTTCAGGCACTGAATGCCAAACCAAAGGAACAACTAATCCTTTGACTGAGTATTCTGATCACTGCATCATAGGCAGTGGCCACATCACTATCAGACTTCAAGAGCACACTTTGTGCCCCTTCCCAAAATAATCCAGGCTCAGCTCAGAATAAGAAGACAATCAATATCTTTAAGGCTCATTTCTGTAATAGATCACTCTCAATTTACTATTCCAAATGTTTTGAAATAAGCTCTGAGGTTAGATCTTGAAGATCGCTCTACACAGTTATTACTGTTTGGACGAGGAGATTCTTTCTAATTGTATTTCAAAATTACTTGTGCATTTTGGTCCTTTGGACACAATAGATTGGTTTATAATCTAGGTTCACAATCTCTACACCATTTAATATTTTGTACTTTGAGAGGACGTCACTGGAATGTGTCTCTAGAAAGTGCAGCTCGAGTTTCCACTCTTCGTTTCCATAGAATGGCATAGGATATATGACACATGCAGGCCATTCAGCCCAAGTAGTCAATGCCAGCGTTTATGTTCCACTTCTGTCTACTTTACCCTTTCTTCACCTAACTCTACCATCATAAATCTCTATTCCTTCTTCCTCAAAAGATAGTTGAATTTCTCCTTTAAATGTGTCAGTACTCCTTGCCCGTGGTAGTGAATTCCACATTCTCACTACTCTTTGAATATTTTTCCCCCTAGGAGTTGAATTTCCTGATGATTATTATATTGATGGTCTTGAATTATTCTCTGTATCCCCAGTCAAATCTTTCCATAATTTGAAAAGACTTTATCTGGTTATACGTCAGCTTTCTTCAGCAAAAGACATTTGGATAAGTACATGAATAGGAAAGGATTGGAGAGATATGGGCCACGAGCTGGCAGATGGGACTAGTTTAGTTTAGGATTATGTTCAGCCTGGACTAGTTGGACCAAAGTGTCAGTTGCCATGTTGTATGACTATGACTCTTCAATAGCTCATTGTCCTATTCCCCCAGTTTGTTCTATTGTCTCTGCTGAAGAATTGAGTTCCTTGCTGGGTTTCAAGTTGATAGACATTTTGGTCTCCTTTTGGTACCTCAATCCACTGATTGCTGTCCATACTTGTACAAAGAATGAAAAGTGAGCAGGCTAGTTGACCATGTAGGGGCATCAGAACAACAGAATAGGGTTTTGATGAAGTCACTGTGTACTGTATGAAGTTTTGGTCTCCATGTCTATCAAAGGATTGATATTTTCTATATCAACCTGTTGAAAGGTATTATTACACACATCTGAAGCAGTTGGGACATGAACACAGACCTTCTGGCTCAGAAATAGAGACACTACCAAAACCCGTAACAACCAAATCCCATCCCACCTTTCCCATAAGCCACGGTCAACCAGCAATGCCACCGGGAGCAGGAACCCCTCCATAGCCCAGTGGACCAACTATAAACATCCTAACCTAAAAAACCCAAATCTACTGTAAAACAAGAACAGCAAACAGCAATTTGCCATACTATCACCTTCCCTTTAATTTTTAGGAAGTAACTAAAAAGGCTTATTTATTTCCATCGACCTGTTTTGGACATGTTACAATACACCTCTGGTCATATAGGATTTGGAGGAGAACCTTCTAGCCCAGGGGTAGGTACATTACCACTGTGCCATAGCAGCCCTGGAAGGAGACCTTTCAACCGTCCACCTTCGCTGCAGAAACCTAGCGTTTTGTGGAACCATTGACTCCACGTAAATATGAAACCTCCTTTGCTTTTGGCAAGTTGTCAGGGAGGCAATTTGAATCGCTGGGGGGAGAAAAGAGTTGAATGGGATCGGGGTGCTTGTACCTGAGGGCATAGCTAAACTAGGCAGTAACAAAAAAGAAAGTCAAGGAGTTTGGCAATTTACACTAATGATCCCGATTGTAATAACCCTCTCCTAAACCTGTTCCCAGGAAGAAGTCATGTGATCACTACTTATAGCAACAAAAATCCAGGAAGTTCTGATTGCAGGGGAAGCAACTCGGGGTCGGTCTGTAGCGTATAATTGAAAGAAGAGATCAACAGCCCTGGAAAAGTTCACAGTTTAAACTATTTACTTAAATACTTAAAAACATGAAGAATTTGTCAAAAAAAAACACAAAATTGAACTGAGTTTGTTACAAACTAAAACAACATTTTTTCCAAAAAAACAAGAGGAATTTACAAATTAACTGTGCAGCTTCAAGAGAGAAATGTCAGCGTCCTTCTTTAGTTAAGACAAAGAACAAAATGACCATAGCCTTTTTTAAAAAAAAAATTCTCCTGTGCTAGCTTGACCGATGTGGACAGTTAGTTCTCTGCCTGTTATCTGGTATTACAGACTCAATTCAGCGTTTGTTACCCTCGACACGCTTCACAACCGAACCACATGCAACTTTCTAGGGAGTTCCAGTGTCATTAGAGAAAAAAAGATTTCCTTTTCACTCCCTCCTCTCTTTTTTTCCTGAAAAAAATTTTTTAAACTCATAGTCTCTCCGGCTTGCCCAGTCCGCTCTTTCTCAGAAGCCCTGTATTTTCTGAGTTAATACTATCTGGCAGCCACTGCTGATGTGAGTCATGACTTTTTGTTTGAGCTGGGAAACCTGGTCCCTCAGCACGGTGGCAGTGGAGGCCAAGCCGGCGTTGTCCGATTTCAGCGTCTTCACCTTGTCCTCCAGCCGGGCGATCCTCTCCAGCTTCCTCTTGCGGCACTTGGAGGCGGCCACCCGGTTCCTCATGCGCTTCCTCTCGGCCTTGATGCGCTCCTGGCTCTCCATGTCGATGGGAGACAGCGGCGGCGTCTCGCCGCGGCTCTGCACCTCGGGCACGGTCTGCGGCTCCTCCTTCAGGCGCTGGAGCCGAGGTGGCGGCGGACCGCCGAGTTGGACGCCTCCTACCGGGGGCAGGGGGCTACCGCCGTAGCCGTGAGGCTGGGGCAGGTAACTGATGGTGGCGCTGGGGTAGCCGGCGGTCCCGGTGCCACTGCCTCCTGCGTTGTAAGCCGTCAGGTTGGTATACACTGGCGGTACCTCGGAGGAACCGTAAGCGCCGTGGACGGGGGCGGCGCTAGTGCAACTCATGCCCGGGCTGGACGAGATGGACACATTGGGCGCCACATGGTTGATCTTGTGCAGCTCCTCCAGCGCTTTGACGAAGCCGTCGGCGAATCCCTCCTGCTCGTCTGTGATGTTCCGTCCGCAGAAATACTGGCCTGGGCTGGGCGTGGTGGTGATCACCCCATTGCTCGATTGGATGATGAGCCGCTCTAACTCCGGAGACGCCAGTTTCAACAGCCCCACGTCGGCGGCAGTGGCAGCAGCCGAGGGGGCGCCCAGCAGCTGCTCCTCAGCGCCCCGCAGGTGGGGCTTCAGCGAGCGAGCCGGCTCGCCCAGGTTCAGGCTCATGTTCTGCTTCAGGTACTTGGAGCTGTAATCGTGCAGACCGCCCTCGGGGCTCGCGTAGCCCCCCAGGAAGGTGTCATCGTGGTAGAAAGGCTGCTCCATCTTTGTAGACATATAGAGGGGCAGATTCTTTCTCACAGGCTGGAGGCTGGGACACAGAGTGAGAGACAACACAAAACACAGTCAGTCAGTCCGTCCCCCTCTTGGACTCTGGAGGACAAGCGTGAAGTTCTCTCTCTCTCTTTGCCCCCACAAGTGTCAGGGCTTATGTCCCCTTCACGCACACAATCAGCAGCTTTCTTCCCTTTTCCTGCTGGGGTCTCCGCAAGTTGGTAAACAATGTCCCTTCTCGTTCAACTGATGGTGTGATCAGTCAGTTATCGCTTGTTCCCCGGGATGCAAGTTGTCTTCTTCGCTACTGTAACATCCTCCAGTCTAGTGCAGGTTCTTGTGTTGCCATGACTTCTTAAATAGCCGGGGTGATGTCACTATTCCTGCCCACTGATTGGTTTTGTGTGTGTGTTTTTCTCTGTCTCTGGTTTTCGCTCCTTGACAGTACATACCGCTAGAGGGCTTCCGACGCTTTAACCCTCTTCTTACTGAACCCTAAGATGCCAGTTTGTATTTTCTGCAGAACAGTGCACTAGAAAGGACTCGCGTACTTTCAGGACTGGGAGCATTTTTGGGGTGTGAGGTGGAATTGTGTTCAGGTGGAAATAAGTACACAATGTGGTTGACCCTTAACGGCCCTGTGGGCAATAAGGGATGGGCAATAAATGCTGGCCTGGTCAGGGACGCCCATGTTGCATGAGTAAATAAAAAAAACAAGGACCATTCCGTTAAAAATGCGTGCATTTATATAGCGACTTTACCGACTCCACCCCCCACTCCAGAACGATGTGTAGCCAGTGATGCATTTTTTTTGTTTTGGAATGTGGTCACTCACTGTTAAGATGTACCGAACACATCAAGACAATTTGTGCATAGCAGGATTCCACAATCAATTGACAATGACCAGATCATCTGTTTCAAGCGCTGTTGGCTGAGGATAAATAATGGCCCTAAGCTGAAAGAACGTATTGTTTGTTGGGCGGTTAAAAAGAGGGCGAGGCAGCAGGAGAGATGCCACACACAAAGATTTCAGGTAGTGGGTGGGGTACAGGAGAGCTAAAATTCGTGCACCTGATCGTCCTGATCATTGTTGATCTTGCTTTGCATGCCTCCTGTGCAATTGTTAACTTTATGTGCCTTGCTCTGTCTAAGCACCCAATAATCTGTACGAGAGATAGTAGGAACTGCAGATGCTGGACAATCTGAGATAACAATATGTGGAGCTGGATGAACACAGCAGGCCAAGCAGCATCAGAGGAGCAGGAAAGCTGATGTTTCGGGCCTAGTCCCTTCTTCAGACCCTTTTTCTGAAGAAGGGTCTAGGCCTGAAACGTCAGCTTTCCTGCTCCTCTGATGCTGCTTGGCCTGCTGTGTTCATCCAGCTCCACATATTGTTATATCAGAGGTGGCTAACGTCCGTGTTATAAGCAACAGGTCGATAAGAAACAATCTTGGCTCCTGGAATGATTTGATATGATTTGATTTATTGTAGTCTCATGTACCTAAGTACAGTGAAAAGCTTTGTTCTGCAAGCAGTACAGGCAGATCATAGCAAACAAGGACATACAGATTATTGGATAACAAGGTGTAGAGCTGGATGAAGGCCTAGACCCTTCTTCAGAAAATTCTATTGTGTTCATCCAGCTCTACACCTTGTTATCTCAGATTCTCCAGCATCTGCTGTTCCTACTATCTCTGAAACATTAGCCACCTTGCCTGTGCGCTCAATTCATCAATGATTAGAGAATTCAGATGGTTACCCTGTTGGCACTGAGGGAGGAACAGGCTGAACTTTGATGGCTTTCACAGTCAAATAGCAAGTACCTAGGCTGAAACCTCTCCCAAGTAAGCAGAGGTGGGGATGGGATGTGGGGAGGAAATCAGTTGACCGAGTGAGTTCACACTTTCTACAGCAGGTGAAGAGCATGCAGCTGCCTCTACCACCATACTCTAAGGACATCCCAGGTGCTAGTGACCCTTTGCATGAAAGGGGATTTGGAGGCTCAGCGGGCCAAACAGCCTGCTTCCACACTGTAGGGATTCTATGATGATGGCTATTTCCCCAAGGTTGGAAACCTTTACTAATTTGTACTTAAATCCATCCCTTGCATTATAATCCCATTTGCCAATGCTTGGACTATTTATTTCCTATTCCGCTTTTATGTTGTACATCTACAAGTGTTTACATTCATATCCCCTTCACCTTCAAGGTGAAGACTGCAAACTCTTGAAGCATTTCCAAAATAACCAAGACATTAAGACTTGCCACTCTAGCCTTACTCTGAATTACCTTTACGTCTAATTTTTGAATATTTTATCTATGCTTCAGTAACCCAATCTGGGACAAATAATTGCTTTCATTTATATAGTGCCTTCCACACCCTCAGGGCACCCCCAAATGCTTTACAGCCAATTGAATATTTTCCACATCATGCAGGAAATACAACAGCCAATTTTCACACAGCAAGGTCCCACAAACAGCAATGTGATAAATAGCCAGATAATCCATCTTTAGTGATGCCGATTGAGGGATAAATTGGTCAGGAGTCAGGGATTGAGTCATAGAGTCATAGTCATAGAGATGTACAGCACAGAAACATACCCTTCGGTTCAATTCATCCATGCTGACCAGATATCCTAAATTAATTCAGTCCCATTTGCCAACATTTGGCCCAGATCCCTCTAAACCCTACCTATTCATGTACCCATCCAGATGCTTCTTAAACATTGTAATTGTACCAGCCTCCACCACTTCCTATGGTAGTTCATTCCGTACACGTACTACCCTCTGTGTGAAAAAGTTGTCCCTTAGGTCCCTTTTAACTCTCTCTCCTCTCACCTTAAACCTATGCCCTCTAGTTTTGGATTCCCCTGTCCTGGGGAAAAGACCTCCCCTGCAGTTCTTTCAGACACTGTCATAGGAACTGCAACATCTGCCTGAGATAAGTCTTGAGCTTAAAGTCTCACCTGGAAGATGCAACCTCTGATGGTTCAGCACTCCCCCAGTGTCTGCCTAGATTCTGGAATGGGACTTGAACCCATTTGGACTCACAGACTAGAATTCTATCAACTGAACCTCAACTGACACAAATATATAATGCAATGCTGCATGCAGGGCCTGACATGAAGCTTCAGGCTAATTTATACCCTGCTGATGAGGCAATATAGTTCAGCATTACTCTGTTTACTTTGTGGGTTGTGCTTTGCTTTAACTGATTATAATAAGTATTCAGTTCAATGTTATTAGCAAACCTTTATCATCCTCCTCTCTGTCTAATTTATGAAAAAAACTAGTTGGTAATGCACGGCTGTTTGTGGGAGCTTGCTGTCCGCCAGCTGCCTGCCATGTTCCCTATATCACAACAGTCACTACATTACAAGGGGTGTTTCATTGGTTGGAAAGTGTTTTGGGGTGAAAAGCCCCATATAAATGCAAGTGTTTCCCCTTTTAAAAATTCACTATGCATGTTATCCTTTCTTTAAAAATTGATGTATTGGAAATAAAGACATTTTAGACAAGGGCCTTCATGCTTGTGGAACTATATTCCAGTGACAAGTAGTTCTTTCCTTGAAAATAAGTGGAAAGGAAACTGGAAAAGTAACTTGGAGGAGCTGTACAGAGCTCAACAACTGTGAAGCAACACACTTCCTGTAGTTACATGTATGATTCAGCAAGGCAAGTTCCACAAGTTCAAAGCAATGCATACAACTGACATGTTCAAGACAGTGAAAAGCAAGGTAATTCAAAGCTGAAATGCATTTATAACAGAAATTTGTGTAATTTGTGACTTTCTTCTTTGCTGTCATAGATAGTGTACTGTAGAACATATAGCATTATTAGCCATTTACTAAGATTGGATGGTGGAGCTGTAGTAATACAGATATCAGGCTAACATTCTGAGGACATGGGTCCAAATCCCACCACAGCAGACTAATGGAATTTAAACTCCATTCATAAATGTGGAATTGGAAGCTAGTCTCAGCAATGATAGCCCACAGCTATCAGCAATCATTGTAAAGTCATCTGGGATGCTAGTGTCTAGATCTTTTCCTTCCTTATCTGGTCTGGTCTACATGTGACTCCTGCCACACAGCAACTTGGTTGACTCTGAACTGGCCTTTGAAATGGCCTAGCAAGGCACCAGGTTCAAAGGTAATTATGATGGATAACGTTTGCCTTGCCAGCGACATCCACATCCCACAAAGGAATAAGAGAAAACCTGAATCTTTAGAATTCTCTATTGCAGAAGGCTGTGCATACTTAGTTGTTCTGTATTTTCAAGGGCTAGTGGCACAGAGCACTGAGGTCAAAGATCAGCACTATCTTATTGAATAGCAAAACAAGTTGGAGGGACTGTATGAGTATGAGCTGTTCCTCCTATTTCTCAATGATCTTATGTTCTTATGCTCCAGTTTACCAAGTGATATGAACCTTCAATGAGAGATATTCCAAAGATGAGATAAGAACAAAAGTTCTCGCCTCCATACACTCGATTCAAATTCACTCCATTCAAAATCAAAATGAGAATTTGCTTGTCTGCTGATCGGAGCTATTGATGAACAATCTAGCTTGCCTGCTACATGATGGTGGAAGAATCATGACTAGACACTTCCTCAGCACCTTCTCCCTACTTGCCCTCAGCAGCAACGTAATCGTCAAGGAGAAACAGAAAATACCCAGAGCCAATAAGGGAAGAAAATTCCCTGCAAAATTCCTCTCCGATATCCCTCCATTAAGTGATCAAAACCCAAGTCTGGAAGGTCACATAGACTAAGTATTGCTCAAAACTGGGCTGCCTGAATCCTATGATGCTGCTTGACCCGCTGTGTTCATCCAGCCCCATGCTTGTTATCTCGGATTCTCCAGCATCTGCAGTACCTTTTATCTCTGATACAATTTTAACCCCTTCTTCACTATCCTATCTACTTGTGACTCCAATTTTAAGGAAATATGAACCTGCACTCCAAGGTCTCTTTGTTCAGCAACACTCCCCAGGACCTTACCATTGCTGTAATTGCCTGTAAGTCCTGCCCTGATTTGCCTTTCCAAAGTGCAGCACTTCACATTTATCTAAATTAAACTCCATCTCCACTCCTTGGCACCTTGGCCCATCTGATCAAGATTCTGTTGTACTCTGAAGTAACTTTCTTCGCTATCCACTACACCACCAATTTTGGTGTCTTCTGCAAACTTACCAACCATAACTCCCATGTCCACATCCAAATCATTTATATAAATGACAAAAAGCAGTGGACCCAGCACCGATCCTTGTGGCACACCACTCGTCACAGGCCTCCAGCCTGGAAAGCATATTGTTAATGCCAGTCAGATGCACCAAAGGATGCAGTAAGTAGCAAAAAAAGGTGACATTTAAAGAACAGGTACATCTCTGAGCTTGGGCTGAGGCAAAATATGGAAAGCATCAAGTTACATTGAATTGTGTGAGAGCTGAACAGGTAGTGTTTGCCACTGAAAACAAGGGTCCAGGATGGACTGTTTTCAACCCCCTTCACACCTTCACCATCCTGCATCTCAATGACTGCAAAAAGTCCCAAGGAAAGAGTTGAAGGAAGTAGGAGAAAATGTTGAATTGGGAAGTACTTACCAAATTAACTGCAGAACCTACATTGGTACAGCTAGTCAATGGAATACAACAGGAAAAATAAGAGAGGGGAAATAAGAGATTGATTCCAGTGACCTTAACGTTAAGAACTGGTGCCAGATCACAAGAAAGAATTTCACTTTGAGCTCATCTGATGAATGTGTTAGCAAATGGATATTTTGTAAAAAGAACAAGAGAAAATTAATGTAAATCACACTAAGACTGAACTGCATATTCTGTACGTGCTTGGCTATGGGTGCAAGTGTCTCCACCAAAGACTTGAGCGCATGATTCAGGCTCACACATCAGCTCAATACTGAGGGAGATCTGCAGTGTTGAAGTGCTGTGTTTCCAATAAAACTTTTAACCAAGGTCCTATTTGTCCTCCCTGAGGTTGACATAAAAGATCCATGGCAGAATGCAAGCAAGAGCAATGGAGTCCTGCAGGGTGTCCTGGCTAATATTTATCCTTCAATCAGCATCATTAAAACAGATGCTGAATCATAGAATGGTTACAGCACAGACACTGGCCATTCTTCCTGTTAGGTTCACAATGGTTTTCTAAACTCACCCTGTCTCGCTCTCCCACCCTTTCCCCATAGCCCTTTAACTCGTTATATCAGTTAGTTGGATTTTGCTGTGCACTAATTGGCTCCACTAATTGGTCACATTACAATCATGACTATGTTTCAAAATGACATTCCTGCTGGAAATTGGAGCAGAGAGTTAAGTGGATGATCCAAAGAAACAAGTTAAATGGAACTCAGAGACAAATATAATTTTATGAAACAGGTCAGAAAGTTCCATTCAGCACACTGCTTCAAGTTAAACAATAGCAGTAGGGTAGGGGATGCTGATTCAAACTGGCAAGTGGGACCTTTATTGCCAACACGAGGAACATAATCGCCACACAGAGAGACTAACAATTGGATTGATCTTACAATTACAGGTAGAGGGTGTACCCCAGACACTGTGAAGGGGTTTGGTGAGACTGTAAGTTCCTTCTAAATGACTGAGCTAGAATGGTGGGAAGGCATTTCCTGTCTATATTTATCTTGTGACCACTTATAAAATGATCTGAGTCCTGAGGTTTTACTAGAACTCTGAACGTTTACTTTTCCTTTAGCTAATTACCAGACTTGTCGGGTTCAATGTTCAGACTTGCTCTCAAGCCACATGCAATTTGAAAAGTACAACATATTTACAAGCTTGCTTCTTCCTTGACATTTCTTGTTTACAATTTGTTTATGCAAGTAGTCCATGCCAGTTCTTTACTATAGTATGCTAAATCTACACAGTATAATGTGCAGTGAATGTAGCAATATTTCTATTACATGTATACATTTTTCCAACATAAGTTGAACCCTAAGCTTTCAAGTACACTTCATCTGTACTGTTCAATATCCGCAGTATCAACAGCGATAGTTTATATAACATATATTCCCTACAGTAAATTCTGGGATAAACAGTAATAGATAACTGAGTTATGTTATAGAGTCGTACAGCTCAGAAACAGACACTATGATCCAACTCATCCATGCCGACCAGACATCCCAATCTGACCTAGTCCCATTTGCCAGCATTTGGCCCATATCCCTCTAAACCCTTCCTATTCATATACCCATCCAAATGCTAGCAAATGTTATAATTGTACCAGCCTGCACCACTTCCTCTGGCAGCACGTTCCATACATGCACCACCCTCTTTGTGTAAAAGTTACCCCTCAGATCCTTTCTAAATCTTTTCCCTTTCACCTTAAACCTATGGTCTCCAGTTTTGGATTCCACCACCCTAGGAAAAAGACCTTGGCTATTCACCCTATCCATACCCCTCATGATTTTATAAATCTATGAGGTCACACCTCAGCCTCCGATGTTCCAGGAAACAATGCTCCAGCCTATTCAGACTCTCCCTATAACTCAAACCCTCCAGTCCCAGCAACGTCTTTGTAAATCTTTTCTGAACTTTCTCAAGTTTAACACTATCCTTCCTGTAGAAGGGCGACCAGAATTGTATGCAGTATTCCAAAAGTGGCCTCACCAATGTCCTGTACAGCTGCCACATGACATCCTAACTCCTGTACTCAATGTTATGAGCAATGAAGGCAAGTGTGCCAAATGCCTTCTTCATCACCCTGTCTACCTGCAACTCCACTTTCAAGGAATTATGCACCTGCATCCATAGTCTCTTTGTTTGGCAGCACTCCCCTGGGCCCTGCCATTTACTCTATATACCTACCTGGTTTGCCTGACCAAAATGCCATACCTCACATGTGTCTAAATTAATGGTCCACTCTTCACCCCATTGGCCCATCTAATCAAGGTTTCATTGTACTCTGAAGCAACCTTCTTCACTGTCCACTACACCACCTATTTAAGGTCACATCAGCTTTTTAAAAGTTCATCTTACAGTGGAGTGATACACCCTCAATATATTTTACATTTATAGTGCCATTTATAGAAGTAACACTGTCCAGGCTGGGACTTCTTTCCCTGGAGCGTCGGAGGATAAGGAGGCTTATAGAGGTTTATAAACTCATGAGGGGCATGGATAGGGTGAATAGACAAGGTCTTTTTCTGAGGGTAGGGGAGTCCAAAACTAGAGGGCATAGGTTTAAGTTCAGCAGGGAATGGTTTAAAAAGAACCTGAGGGGTAACTTTTTCACATAAAAGGTGGTCTGTGTATGAAACAAGCTGCCAGAGGTAGTAGAAAAGGCAGGTATAATTACATAATTTAAGAGGCATCTGGATGGGTATAAGAAGGGTTTAGAGGGATAATGGGCCAAATGCTGGCAAATGGGACTAGATCAGTTTAGGATGTCTTGTTAGCATAGACGGGTTGGACCGAAGAGTCTGTTTCCATGCTATATAACTCTATGACTCTATTTGTTTGTCTACATTTGTAGTTCCTCTGCCTCCAATATTTGCCAGTCACACTCGAGATGCCACACAGCTGCCATGACACTTCAGAAGTCCACAAGCATTTACACTTTAGTTGTCACATTATAGACGGCATGTACCAGGTGCCGTACTTCAGATGTGGCAACTCATACTGTCAAATTTTAAAGTTTAAAAAAAGGTAATTATTGCCTGCCTGTTCTAATATATGGCCAGCTTTTTACAAGGCAACCTAAAAACAGCCATCCTTAAATTGTCTGTTCCCCTTTACAACAGCTAGACTTAGCAGCCAATAGATCAACGATCTTGCACACAAATCCAAATTAATAGAAGCAGAGTAATGCTTGATGTAACAGTTCTATTATAATAAAATATAATATTCTATAAAATTATAAAATATCAATTGATTAAGCCTAAGCAATCTAAATGGTATTGTTTAGAATATTATGTAACAAATATGACTGGATCCTGGCCCACAGCAAATCCTATACATTCCTGTGCTTGTAGACTGACATTGACTCCTGGCCCAGTATCCTTTAAAAATTTTCATCCATATTTTCAAATCCTTCTATGGCCTTCACCCCTTCTCCATCTCTGTCATCTCCTTTAGCTCTACAACCATCTGAGATCTCTGACCTCTCCCAATTCTCGCACATCCCTAAGTTTCATTGCCCCACCATTAGCAGCCATGCCTTCAGCTGCCTGGGCTCTAAACTCTGAGAGTTTCTTCCTAAACCTCTTTGTCTCCATCCTTCTCCTTCAAGTTGCTTCTTGAAAACTACCTCTTTGACCAAATATTGCCTTCCAGCTAACATATACAGTGAGTATGAATAAAGTGGCTAAACTAATATCCAGCCATGGTCGACAATACATCCCAGAACTGCTATGGTTTGATCTTTCATTGATCTCTGATGAAGAAGTTCTGGGTGATATTGATTGCGAAGCAATGGAACAACACCAGGTGAGTGAAGACATCAAAAAATGTGGCACTCATCACCATTAGGTGGTGTGAGATTGTTGGTGGGCGAATTCAGAAAGTTCTGCTTTCAGCGAGGCCATTTGCACACCATAGATGGTCACCTCACTTACTGGCAATAAGTGAAAGTGCTGAACCTCTGCAGATCACCAAATACCCAATTAAGCAAAAGAAACTTAACTATCAGAAGCTCTGAGTAATGGTGCGGATATTTTAGTTTCTTTCTAAGTCTTTCATCTTCCTCTAAAGGCATCGATTCTTTCCTACAGTATACCACTGTAGATAGTTGGCACATTGCACAAATAGCTATCATTTGTAGCTTACTGTAGTTAAACTACTCGACTATTAAAGGCATCATGGTTGAAGTTTAGGCCTGTCCCAGCCAACCTTTACTTGCTCAGAGCATGGCTTGAGTCAGACTGAATAGATATCAGGGAAATCATTTTATCTCCCATCCCCTGACCCTCAGTCTCTCTTCACCCCCTTATTCCACAATGTCCTTGGCTCAAATGCTGGTCAGCATAACTCTATGACTCCCTGAGGACCTCATCAGGGGGAGAGCTTTTGCCGAAGGGGAATGCCTGAAATATTCCTCTTACCTTGGCCTTTCAGGTTCTCACCAAACTTGTCTTGCATTTCCTTCCCTTCTCATTCAGTAACGCTGTTTTCTCTGAGTCAGAGGTTCATGCGTTCAGGTCTCACTCCATAGATTTGAACACTAAATCTAGACTGCCCCACCCTGGGAACCACTGAGGCAGTGCTGCACTGTCAGAGGTGCTTTCTTTCAGATGAAACATTCAAGTGCGGTCACATTACCCTCTCAGATGGATATAGAGAAATTATGGCAGTGTTTTGACAAGCATGGGACTGTTTCCTGGTGTTCCAGATAACATACATTCCTCAACAACACCATTATCTTGTCATATACTCTTTTCCGTTTGATGGATTTTGCTATGTTAAATTAGCTGTCATGTTTCATATCCTACACCAGGTGGATATGTTACAAAAAGACCTTAATTGGCTGTAAAGCACTTTGGGACCTCCTGAGGTTCTGAATGTTGCTACTACAAATGAAGACCTTTTCTTCTACGCCAAAATGTATTTGAAATTTACATTTAAAATTAAGTCTGCAAGGACAAAGTAGAAGCCCAGCCAGTGGGGGAATTCACTCTCAGGTTATACGGCACATGGGAAGTCTTAACATGCTGGTACAGTGTGAAATCACAAGCCTGCAGCCAAACCCAATAACAACTGAATCATACTTGTTTGATTCCCCGCTGAGGCAGCTTGTTGTAAACAGCCTCTGGTGTGTCAGAATCTCAATCTGTTCTCAGTGATCGTCCAGTACTAATAACTCCTCCATAAGGTTGACATGACCTTTTCATAATCTGTTTTAGAGTCTTGTTGGCGGGTCAAAGAAGCCTGTTGAAATGTTGCGGGAGTTACATAGCACAGAAATTGGTAATTCAGCCCATCTGGTAACACTGTCTCCAGATTTTAGTTCCTTCAATTTGAGGACATTAATGTGCCCTCTATTCCCTCCTCCCTTGTGTGTTAGTCTGACTTCCTCTTAAACGCCACAGTGCTGTTTGTCTCAAGTTCTGCTACTTCCATTACTGAAGGAGTAATTACTCAATGGGAAAACATTCACAGGGCTATCTGGAAAGAGCAAATTAAACTAATTAGAAAGCTCTACCTAGGAGCTGACATACTGGACTGAATGGTTTCTATCTGTGTGTAATGACAATGATTCTGTGGTAAAGTATGTGCTTCTAACCCGTGACTTTGGATTCCCTCCCAGGTGGACCCATCTCCTCTCCTTCAATCCCACTGAGCACCTGTATGATTTTAGAAACCTCTTATCAGGTCACCTCTCAGATTCAAATTTTCTGTAGAGGTGTCTCAAGCCTGTTTAGTTGCAACCTTTCAGGTACAATCTGGTGTCATCCCTGTGAATCACTCCCTGAGTGCGGTAACACTAAGAAGGAGGCAGAGATTCCCAAAGACAGAACCACTCAGGATTCTTGCTCTGGAGTGCTGCCCAATGCCTTCCAGATGATGGAGGGAAGTAGGTCCCTGAAACTAACCTTCCAATCTGGATTTTCCTTGGATTGGGAAAATCTCAGCTCCTAGCTGGTTTTCAGGCAACAAGTTTTAATAAGAAAACTAGACTGCCATGGCCAAAATGGATAATAGCAGCCAGGAGAATAAAAAAGAAACATTTCTGTTAAAATATAATTTTCTTAAAATTCATTCTCGGGATGTTGGCAAGGCCAGAATTTGTTGCCCATCCCTAATTGCCTCTTGACAAGGTGGCAGTGACCCGACCTCTTGAATTGTTGCAATCCACCTGGTGTAGGTGCTTCCACTGTGCTGTTAAGGTGGGAGTTCCAGGATTTTGATCCAGCATCAGTGAAGGAAGGTGATATGATTCCAAATCAGGATAATGAATGGCTTGGAGGGGTCTTGCATATTTCCATTGCTGACTTTGTCATTCGAATTGGTGGAGGTCATAGAGTTGCTGTCAATGGAGAAACAAAAATGGCTTCGGGAATAAAATAAAATGTTTCCAGAGACGAGCATCCAAGGAGCAGGAAAGTCAATATTTCGGGCTGAAGTCCTTCATGAGAACTGAGGAGGGGGAGGGGAGCCCAGAAATAAATAGAGGGAGGGGATTGGGGCTGGGGGATGGGTAGGAGACATGGTGATAGGTGGATGCAGGTAGGAGGTATTGTGATTGGTTCATGGGAAGGGTGGAGCGGATAGCTGAGTAGGAAGCTGAACAGGTTAGGTCAGGTCAGGTCAGGGAGGTGAGGGGGAGGGCTGGACATGGGATAAGCCTGGGGGTGGAGGGACTTTGAAACTGGTGAAGTCAATGTTGAGGCCACTGGGCTGTAAACTCCCAAGGTGAAATATCAGGTGTTGCTCCTCAGTTAATGTTTGACCTCATTCTGACAGTGGGGGAGGCCAAGGATGGACATGTCATCAGGAGAGTGGGAGGGGGAATTGAAATGGATGGCAACTGGAAGGTCGGGTTAGTTGATGCGTGCAGAGTGCAGATTCTCTGCGAATCAATCCCCAAGTCTACATCTGATCCCCCCCATATAGAGGAGAGCACATCGGGAGCAATGGATGCAATAAATCAGGTTGGATGAAGTGCAGGTGAATCGCTGCTGGATTTGGAAGACTTTTTTGGGGCCTTGGACAGAGGTGAGAGGGGAGGTGTAGGGGCAGGTGTAGCACCTCCTGCAGTTGCAGGGAAAGGTACCACATGTCGTGAAGAAATTAGTTGGGAATGTAGAGCTGATGAGGGAGTTGTGGAATGAATGGTCCCTGCAGAAAGTGGACAAGGGTAGGGAGGGAAGTATGATTATGGTGGAGTGGTCAACGTAGTTGTGGGAGTCAGCAGGTTTGAAATGGATGTCAGTGGTAAGTCAGTTTCCGGAGATGGAGATGGAAAGGTCCAGGAAGGGGAAAGATGTGTCAGAAATAGTCCAGGTGAATTTGAGAGCAGGGTGGAAGGTGTTGGCACAGTTGATGAACTGCTTGAGCTCCTCATGGGAGCATGAGGCTGCACCAATGCAGTCAATAATATAGTGGAGGAAGAGGTGAGGGATGGTACCAGTGTAGTTGTCGAAGAGGGACTATTCCACAAATCCGACAAAGAGGCAAGCATAACTTGGACCAGTGCGGGTGCCCGTGGCCACCCCTTTGGTTTTTAGGAAGTGGAAGGAATGGAAGGAAAAATTGTTCAGAGTGAGAACCAGTTCAGCCAAGCGAATGATAGTGTCAATGAAGGGGGACTGGTTGGGCCTATGGGGGAGGAACCTGATATTTCACCTTGGGAGCTGACAGCCCAATGGCCTCAACATTGACCTCACCAGTTTCAAATGCCGTCCACCCCCACTCTTATCCCATGTCCAACACTCCCCTTTCCCGTCACATCCCTGACCTAACCTAACCTATCCATCTTCCTACTCACCTATCCACTCCACCATTCCCACAGACCAACCACAATACCCCCTACATGCATCCACCTATCAGCATCTCTCCTACCCTCAACCCAGCCCCAACGCCTCCTATTTATTTCGGGCTCCCCTCCCCTCCCTCTCCCCCTCCCCAGTCTTGACGAAGGGTTTCAGCCCGAAATGTTGACCTTCCTGCTCCTTGGATGCTGTCTGACCTGCTGTGCTTTTCCAGCCTCACACCTATACACTCTCACTTCCAGCATCTGCAGTCCCTGTTATCTCCCAGTTTACAGAGATGGCGTGGTCAAGATTAAGTAGAAAGTCTAAAAAAGTTAGAACTGAAAGAAAAGGAAACCAGGAAGAAGAGATGAGAAGACACAAGTTGAATTACTTTTAATTTTCATGAAAACGGCATATATTTCAATGTTTTAAAGATTTATGGTATAGTTATTTGATTAGTTGCATTTGTGTTTGCATCGAAGTGTCACAATGTATGAGTACAAGCAGACAAAATGAATTGGACTGGAAATATTGACACATTGCTGACATGAAGGCAGTCTAAGATTTAATATACATTCAGATGTTGGACAGTGGAGGTTGTAGCAACACCCAAAGGCTGACCAACTGAGATTAAGTAACGCAGAATATATGGGGAATTTAACCGGGGACCTCTCTTCTGTACGGCTCCATGCCCCTACCTCCTCCAACTGCACCACCCAAGCCAAGTTGTAATTCAATTCTGACTGTGTTCTGACTGAACAAGAGAGACAATCTGACTGCGCCCAATCCTCACTGCTGTCAATGAAAAGAAAGAAAGAAATTACATTTCAGTTGTGCCTTACATGACCGCTGGACATCTCAAAACATTTTACAGTCACTACATATTTTTGAAATGTTGGTACTGTCAGGACATGGGAAATGTGACTACCAACTTAACACAGCAAGCGCCCACAAACAGCAATATGACAATGACCAGAGTAAAACGTAAAACGCCATTCAGCCCATCAAGTCTGCCTCTACTCCAGTGGAATTGCAGCTGATCTATTCCAATCGCATCTTCCTGCTCTATCTCTGTATCCCAGTGTGTTTTTAACACACAGAAATCTATCAATCTTGGTCTTGAACATACTGAATTAGTGAGCTTCCATGGCCCCTGGGGCAGAGAATTATGAAGTTCCACCACCCTCTGAGTGATGAAATTCCTCCTCATCTCAGTCCTAAAAGGCCAGTCCCTCATTCTGAGACTGTGTACAGTGGTTCTAAATGTCCTACAGCTAGGGAGAAACACCCTCCTTGCATCTACCTGAGGCCTGTGAGAGTTTTGTACACTTAAATGAATGCACCCCTCATTCCTCCAAACTCTGAGAATACAGCCGCAGTCTATTTGATCTCTGCTCCTAGGTCAACCCAAGGAATCTTTAAGCAATCTGTTTCAAACTGTTAGAATGATGTTGGCTGAAGGATAAATATTGGATGTTCTCTGCTTTTTTAATTAATATCATGCGATCTTTTGCAGGCACCTAAGAGGGTAAATTGGTGTGATTGATCATTGGGGAAGTGGTGTCTCAGACAATATAGTTCCCCCGTAGCATTGCACTGGGTATGTCAGCCTAGTGCCTGACTATCTGACATTGAATTTGAACTGACTGGGGTGGATGATGATGCTTCCCACAGAACCACCTACTTACAGAGGGAAAGAGAAAATGGAGGAATATTCTTATAAGGACCTTCTTATGAGGAGAAGCTGAGTAGTTTGGGCTTGTACTCATTGGAGTTTAGAAGAATGAGAGAAGGGGCTTTGCAGGTTAGATGCTGAGCGATTGCCTCCTCTTATGGCAGTGTTTCGAACCAGGGGGCATAATCTCAGTGTAAGAGGTCACCTATTTAAAACAGAGATGAAGAGGAATTTCTTCTCTCAGAGGGCAGTGAATCTGCGGATTTCTTTACCGCAGACGGCTGTTGAGGCTGGGTCATTAAGTATACTCAAGCCTGAGAGAGACCAATTTTTAATCAGTAAGGGGAATCAAGGGTTATGGGGAAAAGAAAAGAAGGTGGAGTTGACAATTGTCAGATCAGCCAAGATCTCATTGAATGGCAGCGCCAACTTGATGGGCCAAATGGCATACATATACTCCTACATTTTATGGCCTTGTGGACAGATTTGGAAAATAGCAAATGAAGTCCCACTGACAGTGCTGCATTCCACTAAGACACCATGTAAATGTGGTGACAAGTTTAAATCTGGTGGAATCCCAGTGCCATTGTAACATAGTCTGAATACCCAATAAGAACAATTAAACACTAAGGAAACAGGTGCACGTAGTTATTGTGGGTATTTTGTTTTATGCCAGTGACTACTAACATGAGGTGAATCTTTCACAGTAACCTGCAAAGCTATTAGATCATGGGTGTGTGTTTTCCAATTGTTCTTTTAATGTGTGATTTCTTTCTGGCACCTTTAATGTGCCATGATGACAGATTAAAGGAATCTGGGCAAGGAACAATTACTGCTTTGATCCTTCTCTGCAATATTCAGAAGCAGTACAAACCCTTCGATATTCATTTGACAGATCTCCATGCCTAAAGGTTCTGCAGTCTGCCTGCCTCACCCCCTCCATGGACACTTGGCACCCTCCCACATATTCCACCCAAATGGCTAGCTCTTTCACACGAGATTAGACAATGGGTAGCTATTTGACTGTCTGGGGCATCGTATTCTAGCCTGATCCTTTTCTCACTGAGTCACTGGATAACAAACAGGAGCTGGAGCTGTAGTAAACATCCCATTACTCCATTCCCGCCACCACCACCACTTCCCATTCATCTTTAGCTGGAAATGGTTAAGGAGCCTAGACTGGGAACCAAAAGCAGATTCTTTTAACTCCTGCGGGCTGCATGGCACATTGACTTCCTACTTGCCCCAGTTTAAATTAGCCCAGGTGCAGACTCCTGACCGCAGTGAGTGACCCTGTTGGAAAGTGTACAGAATTGGACACTGAAAGCTCAGTGTCCAAGACAAAAGGCTGGCAGTGTCCATGAAATGGAACAAGGTGAACATGACTCAAGGGAAACATTTCAGCAAGAGGAGAAACCAAGGAGTGTGATATACCCCTTTCAAATAAAAAGCTCACTGATGTTAAAGTGAAACTAGCAGCTCAGATACATATGGTTTGTTTACAATAGTAAAAAGAAACAACTGATAGCGAGTTAGTGGTCTGTTCTACAGATCTCCCGATATTAATTTCCACTGACTTCAAATCAGGGAGATCTGTAAAACAGACTCGCAATTCCCTAACACCCATTAAACACCATCCGCCACACAAAAGTTAAGACCTCCTTCCAGACACTGAGCAAGATTTTAACCCAGTTGCACTGCACAAAGTCAAAACTCAACATTGATTTCAAAGGACGGGAATAAAAACTCTGCTGCAGCTTGGAACTATGAGGGTTTTTTTCTTGAAATTCTTACAAGTTCTGGGGACTTTGTTGTTAAAAAAACAACTCTCTCACTGTTCGGACTGTGAACATCTGGTTGTGTATTAGCTCAACCTGTCAGAGCTGTTTGAAGTTATTATGCATTCAGACGGTTTACACTGAAACCGCAGCAACACCAAGCATAGATACTGTTGACATACCTGATCCAAACATGGAATTCCAATGGAGCAGCTCACTTCCCATCCACCCCCACTCGTGTGTACAGCATTCCAATGTTAACACATCACTTCCTGCCCATTCCCAGTTTATAGCTATATGATTTGAGCAGCACCCTATTCAAAAACTTACTCCCAATCCGAGTGTGAAATATTTCCTGTGAGTCATATTTGCCTTTTCCTTTACTTTCTTCGTTAACCCCCTCCAGCTCTCCCCCCATGCACAGCTTTTCCCCACCCTCCCCTTCAACAGCACAGTTGCTCTGCCTCATGTTGGGATGGGCTTCACATCCACACACTGGCATCCTCTGCCTTGACCATCCAACCACTTTTCACCTTCATAAGAAATAACAGCAGGATTAGGCCATTTGCTCTCAGATGGTATCTGATCTCAGTCAAGGCAACTGGGCAAGTTGGATTCAATGTCCATAGTGTTAAGGAAGGGAGCTGGTGGCATAGGGATAATGGGGAGATGATGGCCTAGTGGTCTTATTGCTGGATTGTTAATCCAGAGACCCAGGTAATGTTCTGGGGACTCAGGTTTGAATCTCACCATGGCAGATGGTGAAATTTGAATTTAAAAATCTGGAATTAAGAGTCTAGCGATGACCAAGAAGCCATTGTCAATTGTCGGCAAAAACCCATCGGGTTTGCTAATGATCTTGAGGGAAGGAAGCTGCCATCCTTACCTGCTTTGGCCTCCAAACCCACGGCAATGTGGATGACTTTTAACTGCCTTCTAGGCAATTGGGGATGGGCAATAAATGCTGCCCTAGCCAGCGGCACCCACATTCCATGAATGAATGAAAAAAAACTTGTATTACAACTGCCGAGGTTGGCTGGTTGTTTTTGGCCAACATAGAATCCCTACAGTGTGGAAACAGGCCATTCAGCCCATCAAAAAGGCATTTGGCATGCTTGCCATCATTGCCCAGTCCTTTGAGTATAATAGTTGGGAAGTCATGTTGAGGTAGTACAGAACATTGGTGAGACCTCTTCTGAAATGCTATGTCAATTTCTGGTCGTCCAATTATAGGAAGGTTGTTATCAACCTGGAAGGGGTTCAGAAGAGATTTACCCGGAAGTTGCCACATATGGAAGGTTTGAGTTAGAAAGATAGGTTGGATAGGCTGCGACTTTTTGCACTGGAGCGCAAGAGGTTGAGAGGCAACCTGATAGAAGTTTATAAAATAATGAGAGGCATAGATAGAGTTAATGGTAGTTGTCTTTTCACTAAGAGGGAGGATTTCAAGTCTATGGGGCACAGTTTTAAGATGGGAGGACAGAGATTTAAAAAAGACATGAGAGGCAATTTTTTTTTCACAGAAGGTGCTTCACATGTGGAATGAACTTCCTGAGGAAGTGGTGGATGTGGATACAATTACGATGTTTAAAAGATGTTTGGATAGATACATGAATAACAAAGATTTGGAGGGATATGGGCCAGGAGCAGACAGGTGACACTAGTTTAGTTTGGCATTATGTTCAGCATGGACTAGTTATACCAGAGGGTCTGTTTCCATGCTGTATGACTCTATGTCTAAACCGACCCTCCAAAGAGCATCCAAGACTCATACGCACCCCTCCCTGTAACCCTGCATTTCCCATGGCCAATCTACCTAATGTTTTGAGGTAGATGATCAGCTAGGATCTAGTTGAATGGTGGAGTGGATGGTGGGTGGAGTGGGCTGAATGGCCTCCTACTGTACATATCAGTCACGGGAAGGGTAAGAGGTTGTGGGGGAGGGGCACAAAGTTTTTAAAGGAAAGGCTGTGGGGACCTTACTCCAGTGAGAGTCAGGCAGGGGAATAGGGAGGCCGAATAAGAGTGTGGGAGGGGATCATCTCTTCGGGTCCTGGCTTCCCTTCCAGTTCCTCTCTCTAAGGACCAACCAGTCAACAGGGCGTGGGTCAGTTTGAACCAGGGAAGGACATCACCAGAAAAGTCTTGTAGAGAAATGGCAGCAATACAAGCCCCACCCGCTAATTTCCAAAGAGTCTTGTGAAATACTGCACCTAAACTGGCTAAACTGCCCTGTTTGCAAAAAAAAGTGTTTTCCATATGGGTGATTAGGAAAAGTCACTGACGCCTTTAAAGCTATGGTTTTCGGTGTATTTTATGTGTTTGTCAGACACCATCCCAGTCACCATCTGTTCCTGGGAATTAATACTTTCAAACCCCCACTGACCAAGGTTGCCCTGGTGTGTATCACAGAGGGAGATAATAAAGATAAAACCCCAGGCTTCCTTTCATTTCAATGTAAATAGATGTTTATGATACTTTTCTCGGAAAAAAAAACTCCCTTTCCAAGGCCAGAGTTTAGAAATCAACAAAACTCTGTTTAAGATAATTACGGGGATTCTCAAATTCCTTGTGTAGGTCCAGCTACCTCTTCTACGCTGCATCCCTCGGTTATAGGGAAGACACAGCAGGAATGTGGCGTTGGGAGAAAGGAGTCGCTGCTAAAGTCAAACAGGAACCAATACCATAAAAGGAGATGCTGGTAATTCGGAGGCTCTGGTGGGCGGGTTCTGTCTGACAAGGAGGGAGGGAGTGGAATTAACTCCACACCTCAACCTCGGCTCCGTGCTGCTCCTCACGCAAGTCCCTTCCTTCCCAAACCCTCACTTCAAATCTCTCCCCACCCCCCCTCCCGGGCATGTCTACACCTGCGCAGCCTCCGGCGTTTCTATTTCGCAATGAACGAACATCAGGTTGGATTCTTAACCCTTTGCTGGAGCACGCAGCAGCGTGGCTACTCGGCCCGTCCAGCGGGTTCTAGAGCACGGGCGAGCTGCATCCGAACTCTCCCTGCCTTTAAACTGGAGGATAATGAGATCAAGTTGCACACCGAACCACATGCGATGATATTAAGACAGGTTCAATTCCGGTAAAATCTCCTCAGTAACCCACTTGCAGGCTGGATGGAGTCAAGTCACTGTTTAGGCAGCTCCCAAATAAAAACTGAAAATCACAAGCTTTCTGGACTGGAAACTTTATCTCTCTTTTTACTGTTCACAGACCTATCGAGTTTCTCCAGCACTTTCTGTTTTTGTTTCAGATCTCTAACATCTACAGGTTTTTTGTTTTAGTTCAGGCAGATCCCAATTGCCATTCATCAATATCAGGTCTGAGCTGTATCTTAATTCCTCTACATCGGGGAAACCAAGCGGAGGCTTGGGGACCGCTTTGCAGAACACCTGCGCTCAGTTCGCAACAAACAACTGCACCTCCCAGTCGCGAACCATTTCAACTCCCCCTCCCATTCCTCAGATGACATGTCCATCCTTGGCCTCCTACAATGCCACAGTGATGCCACCCGAAGGCTGCAGGAACAGCAAATCATATTCAGCCTGGGAACCCTGCAGCCCAATGGCATCAATGTGGATTTCACAAGCTTCAAAATCTCCCCTCCCCCAACCGCATCCCAAAACCAGCCCAGCTCATCTCCACCTCCCTAACCGGTTTTTCCTCTCACCCCAAGCCACACCCCCATCTCCTATCTACTAACATCATCCCGCCCCCTTGACCTGTCCGTCCTCCCTGGACTGACCTATCTCCTCCCTACCCCCCTACCTACACTCACCTTTACTGGCTCCATCCCCGCCTCTTCGACTTGTTTGCCTCCTCTCCACCTATCCTCTCCTCTATCCATCTTCTATCCGCCTCCCCCTCTCTCCCTATTTATTTCAGAACCCTCTTCCCCTCCCCCATTTCTGATGAAGGGTTTAGGCCCGAAACGTCAAGTTTTCCTGCTCCTATGATGCTGCTTGACCTGCTGTGTTCATCCAGCCCCATGCTTGTTATCTCGGATTCTCCATTTATCCATGTTGGTTCTGTAGTCTCCAATCGCCCTGCCACCTTCTCGGGGCAATTAAAGGTAAAGTTGCCGTAGTCCGAGCAAACCATAGGGTTGCTCTCTCATTATAGAGGGACGACTAATGGTGGTTTAACTTGAGGGTCACCGCACCTCAGGTGAGGGGAGAGGTTGAGAAGGAGAGTCCTTCATAGTAACATGAGCCAGTGTGAGAACTGAACTTCTGCTGTTGGTGGTACTTTACATTACAGACTAGCTGACTAGTCAACTGAACTAACCAATGCCCCCAAATTTGTACCACCCATAACAACAACTTGTATTTATAGTAGCACCTTTATGTAATAAAATGCTGCAAGGCCTTTCAAAGGAACATTATGAAGTTAAATTAGGCACTAAGCCGGATAAGGTGACTTTAGGGCGGATGACCAAAAAGCTTAATGAAAGAGGTATATTGTAAAAGTGCCTTAAAGGAAAAGAGAGAAGTGGAAATATTTCGGCAGGGAATTCAAGACCTTGTGATCTCGGCAACTGAGACCATAACCAGCAGTGACTGAGTGGCCAGGATTGGAAGAACATGGAGGGTTACGTGGCTGAAGAAGATTTTTCAAGGAGGTCAGTCAGCTCACTGGGCTGGTTTGCGATGCAGAGTGTACCAAAGTGGGTTCATTCCTGAGGTTACCATGAAGGATTCTCTGTCTCAACCTCTTCCATCGTCTGAAATACGGTGACCTTCGGGTTAAACCACCTCCAGCTTTCTCTCTCTGATGAGAGAGTCAGACTTGTGTTGAGTTTACTGTATAACTGGGACATTGAGAAGGGGAGAGAGGCATGTGTTGCTCTTAGCAATATCAGCTGTTTGTAAACAAACAGTTACTGTTTGCCGGGTAGTTGTCCATAAAACACAACGCCCCTTTAAATTGAAGGTGGGTTAATAATTAGAATTTGTTGTTTGAGTGGAAACTCTTTCTTCTCAATCACTTTGCAATTAATTTTAACCCCCTCCCTCCCCACATGGTGAAATTGCACAAAATGAAGGCATGGTGTGTCTCTGCCACTCACTGTAACTCAGTACTCAAGTGTCTTGCTTCACCATTTAATGAGATCACAGCTGATCTGATTGTGACCTCCACTCCATTTTTCTGCCTCCCCCAGTCGCCTTTGACTCACGGTCGGTCCAGAATCCATCTACCTCTGATTTTAAATTACACAGTGATCTCTCTTCCACCTCTTTCTGGGGAAGACTTCTACACACTCATGACGCTCCAGCAGAAGAGATGTGTGCGCAGCAAGATCCCACAGACAGCAATGTGGTAATGGCCAGATAATTTGGTAGTGTGATATTGGTTAAAGAGTCACTATTCGCTAAGACTGCACACTGAGACCCCCGCCCACATTACTTCTTCAAAATAGAACGAAAGGATCCATCTAACAGGGGAGTCTAGTCCCTTGTTTAAAATTTCAAGTGAAAGACAGAACCTCTGACAGTGCAGTACTCTACTGCAGTGTCAATCTAGATTTTGTGCTTAACTCTACGAACTTGCCTCTGACTCAGAAGCAAGAGTGCTGCCCACTGGGCCACATCTGACAGGTTGTAATTTGCTACAACATTTCCATCTTGTGAAAGGTCTTTGCATCCTCATCAATGTCAGACACTGGCCACCCTTACCTCCGCTGCTTTCCGGAGATAGGAAGCAGGTCAGAGGAGAGGTAAAGGTGGATGCAGGAGACATCTCCCACAGTAGGTTCGCCTCCTTAGGTATGTACGCCGCAGTGGCAGCCTCTCGGTTACGGTGGGTTAGTGCAGGCAGAAAGGAGGAAGTGGGAGGCTGGGCTGTGTCCCATGCTGGGAATGAGCAACAAGCCAGTGGAGGGAATGTGAAAGTGGGTGAGGCCATGGCACCCTGCCCAGAGCATTTCTGGAAAACAACTGGCAGCTGGCCGAGAACCGGCACCAAGTCTGATTATCAAAGCTGCTCATCTTGCATCTTTTCTCTTGTATCTGATACAGTCCTTCGCACAACCTGATATATCTAACAGAGTTGATATATCGAATATAGGCGATATATTTTTGTCATGCACTGGCATTAGTAAGCCTACAGGGAAAAGCAGCATTGTGTGATTCTTAGGAAAACAGTCTCTATTGCTGGTCCTCAGAGAGCCCTTCAGGTTCCCCCTCTCCGACAGTCCTGGCTAAACTACCTTTCTAGCAAGAGTTCTACGTGTCAAATCAAGAGATTTTCTGACTAATGGCATAGCTTTTGTGCAAAGTATCCCCGTGTGTCTCTTGTTTAGACAGTAGAATCAAGTACTGCCAAGCAGTGACTGAAATTTGTGTGGCACCAAGTTTAAAATCCTGACTCTGCTATTCAAACCCCTCCATGACCTCGTTTCTTTCAGCTCTAGTAACCATGCAAGATCCCTTCAATTCTGGTCTTTTCTGAATCCCTGACTTCCTTCCTCGTGTCTCTGGTGGCCCAGACTTCAGCAACCGACCCCCACACCCGCGCCACCCCCCTCCCCCCGCCAAGTCTGAATTACCTCCCTCTCTCCGTCTTTCTCCTGCTCAAGACCTAGCTATTGACCACCAGCCCCAATAACACGTTACGTGGTTCCTAATCAAATTTTGTCTGATTTAGATTTGTCGATTTCTTTTTTGCCAGCCAAGGTTATCGATGAACAATGCAGTCGGATCAAGGTTAGAATTCACTGCACAGACACAGGCATTTTGGCCCAACAGGTTCAGTCTTGTGTTTATACACCGCAAAAAACTTCCTTCCACTCCCTCGTCATCTAACTCCATCAACGTATTGCTCTATCCCTTTCCTCCTTTGGTGCTTGAAGTAAAAATATGAATTAGCCATGACCTTGCTGAATGATAGAACAGGTAGAAGTGAATGAATGGCCTCCTCTTGCTGGAATATGGTGCAAGGTGCTATGTGAATGCAAATTGTTGGTGTTGTCTGTTCAGCAGTGGGTACAACTGGGACGTGAAGGAGTGAAACAGAGTGAAATCTCAGCTGATGGTGCATGAGCAGGGCCGAATGTACCAAAGCGTAGGGGTGACGTCACAGGTCTGCAAACAACAGGAAGCGTGATGTTAATCCTGAACCTTGATCGGAAGGCCTGGGTGGCGGGTATTTAAGATAAGGAGCTAGAATCTGACGAGGTGAATGAATTCATTTACGTGTCCAGAAAGTACCAGGCAGTGGGCGAATATTTATGATCCGCTGGACGGTTTGTAGTAGGGTGGGAGGAGGGAGCGATTCCATTGTAGATCGGGGTCACAGAGAGAGAAAACAAACCAATGTTTATTCTGAGAATTGTTACAGAGCAGGAGACTACTGCACCGGCTGTCTGAATGAACATTTCATCTAACCCCATTCTCCTTCTCCCAGTAGCCCTGCACACTGTTAATTTTCACTTAACAGTCTAACTCTCTTTTGAATGCATCAACTGGTCACGTGTAGCGCGCATACTTTTCCTTATCGACTCGTTGATCGATAAAACGTTTCCCCCTACACTGTTTTTACACCTTTCCCTCTGTACGATCAAGGTAGGTTCAGCAGCTTGTTCTCAAACCTGCTAAACTGAAAGTATAGACCATGTCACTCACATACTTACAATTTAATCCAAAAAAAACCCCGAAGAACTGCGGATGCTGGAAATCAGGAACAAATGTCAGAAATTACTGGGGAAGGTGGGGAGGTAGAAGAACTCAGCAGGTCTGGCAGCATCCGTGCGGAGAAAGCAGAGCTAACGCTTCGATTCCAGTGACTCTTCCTTCAGTTCTGAAGCTGCTTCCACAGATGTTGCCAGACCCCTGCCGAGTTTTTCCAGCAATTTCTGTTTCAGTTTAATCCAAAACTCTGCTGCCTGTATTTTAAATCCTACTGGCTCTGACCTACACTAGCTCCCAGTCAAGCCAACCCTCTAGTCTCATCTTTGTTCTCAATGCCCTTCCTGTCTTCCCCTTCCTTTGGCTCTGCCATCTGCCCCAACCCCACCATCCCCTGATATAGATCATAGAATTCCTACAGTATGGAACCAGGCCCTTTGGCCCAACAAGTCCACGCCGATTCTCAGGGCATCCCATCCACTCGTCTAATTCCTAGCTCTTCTGTTCTCCAATTTTAATTGCTCTGCTATACCTTCAGCTGTCTGGGCTCTATGCTCTGGAATTCCCTTCCTATACCCCCCTTCCTGTCTCCTCTTTTAGGATATTCCGCAGAACTGATCTCTTATGGTCACCTGTCCTAACACCTCCTCATGTGACTCACTGTCAATTTTTGCTCATTGCTCCTGGGAAGCACATTGGGTCATGTTGTTAAATGTGCCATGTCAATACAAGTTGTTGTTGCTGTTGCCTCCAGCTCATTCAAAACCCCTTGTCCTAACGTATTTAATAACAGTGAAAAGAAAGGAAAGTCAACAAACAATTTAATTTATCAGCTATTTGATGTTATTTCACACAATGGATAGAACAGTAGAATCCAAGAGATTAGTTATCAGTTTCTGGAGACTCCTGGACAACCCTGGAGGATTTGGTAACTGGATAGAGAATTACGAGTGTAAACAGAGATCAGAATCATCTGAGATAAATTGTGCTGGAATTGGAATTAGTACAGCTAATTACAGAGTCTGGGATGAAGCATTACCTTTGAACTTGGCAAAATGAAAGTACAGTTCCCTAACAGCATTGATTTAGTAGAACAACAAATCACATAAGGAGGCCACTCAGTCCCTTGACTCCTTTGAAGAGCAATCAAATTAGTCCCACTCTTCCACGATAAGCACCTTGAACTTGCCCCCTAATAGCATTGTGGGTCTACCTACACCAAATGGTCTGCAGTGGGTCAAGAAGGCAGCTCACCACCACCTTCTTGATGCAGCTTGGGATGGACAATAGATGCTGGCCCAGCCAGCGACACCCAATCACCTAAGTGAATAGGAAATATATTGCTTATACTTCTGCAAAGCCTTCTCCTTCGAATATTTATTGAACTCCCTCTTTACGGTTACAATTGAATCATAACCATTCATTGCATAGGAAGTTTCTCCCCATGGCCCTCCATTTTTCTGCCACTCACTTTAGATCTCTGCCTGATAGTTATCAATCCTCCATCCTTTGGAAACAGTTTCTCTATGATTTTAAACAGTATGATCAACTTTTACAAACTTTTTTTTCCGCATCAGTGAAAATAATGGCATTTTCACTGATATGAACTTTCCACCACGAGTCGCCTACGGTTTATTAAACTTTTTTTTGAAGTGGGTGGTTGGGGGCGTGGTCTGTGTGTGGTGGTCGGAGTTTAACATCCTGTGTGTGAAAAGCACTACATTCATGCGCAATTCTGATTTAAATAGAATGAGGGAACATTGACTGAAGACCCAAGTGACTTCATTACCTGTTCCAAAACGTCTGTTCCAAAAAAAATGAGCACACCATGTATAGGTCTGAGGGACTGCTGCACTGTTAGAGGTGTCACCTTAAATATGAATGAACCATAACACTGGGACCCATAAACACTCCCAGATTGATGTGGAAGATCCCACAGTACAATTTGAAAGAAGAGCAGGAGAGTTCTGTCCGTTGTGCTGAATTGCCAATATGATCCCTTCATGCACAGGATGTGGGCTTTCTTGGCAAGGCCAAAACTTATTGCTCATCTAAATTGCTAGCTATTCAACAACTTGCTAGACCACTTCAGAAGATAGATAAAAGTCATCAATATGGTTGGGTCTAGAATCTGATATTTGCCAGACCAGGTAAAGAGGGCAGATTTCCTTCCCTGAAGGACATTAGTGAACCAGATAGACCTTTCTGACATATGTTCGTTGCTGAGACTCATTTTATTTAATGCAGTAAATCCAAACTCCCCAGCTACCATGGTGAGCTTTGAATGTTTATCCCAAGTTAATTAGTTCAGGTCTCTGGATTACTAACCCAGTAAGGTAACTAATAAGCTACTGCTCAACTCAGCCTAATCTTCTGGGCACAAACTCCTACCATCACTTAGGCCTGAAGGAAGTGGCATACAATTAAAATTTCCGCTTTTATTTGGAGTATTGCTAATTTTTATTATTGAGTGTAATCACTGAGGTAGGTAATCTGGACATTATCCCCTTGTTGCATGTAGGAGCTTGCCATGTGTAAATTGGTTGATCTGTTTCTGACACTATAAGAGTGCATACACTTCAGAAGGACTTCAGTGACTGTGCAAAAACCCTGCAGTCATGAAGGGATGTTATAAATGTGAGTTATTCCTTTTTTTACAATCACAAATTGTTTTCCTTCACGTGCTCATTCCATTGCTTGATTTTCCTACTTGAAGTTCGGCATACGGATCTGTGTGGCCTAAATATTGTCTAACATGCTCCATTGTGGCCTTTCAATGCAACCTCATCAGATTTGTATTCTACTAATGTCGCTTTATTAACCAACACTTTGTGCTGACCTTTTTTAATTGTTTCACTACATTGTCTAGACACTGTGAGAAATGAGGCCACTGCAACTCCAGATCTCCTTCTGAGTCAGCTTGTGTTATCTCTATCTAGTACATTCGGTCGTTATAATGCACATTATTTTGTTGGTGTTATTTCATTTGCCACCTGTCCACTTTTTCACATAAATTATCTCAATTTTCGATTTCATCCTAAGATTTTGCTGCTCTACTTTACTGGAGTTCAGAAATTTGGCACTCTCGCCATTGTTTTTGGAAAGCTGGACATGTGGTTCAGATTCATCTAGCGAACCTCCAGGTTATACCGAACAAAAGAAGGACTTGCATTTTTGTAGCACCTTTCAAGATCTCAGGACATCCAAAGTCAATTATGGCCTGTTGCAAAGTAGGAAACAACAGCCAACTTGTGCACAGAAAGTTCCCAAACAGAGCGCTGAGATAATGGGACAAATAACCTGTTGGTTGAGGGGGAAATATTGTGCCGGGGGCACCAGGGAAAATTCAGCTGCTGTTTCTGGGAGTGCCAGCCTGGAACCAACTCACATTGGCAAAGGAGCTTGAACCCACAACCTTCTGACTCTGGGCTGAGAGTGCTTCAGTGAAAAAGCGCTATATAAATGCAAGTCTTTCTACCTTGCTGACCAAGTCTTGATAATAGCTTGAGGAGTTGGGCAGGAGTGGGAAGTTCTTGAATTGCGCTTCAGCTGGCATCCAGCCTGACATTGTTTTCCAGGCCTTGGACTTTACTGTAGCGGTTTATATTACACTTCTGTCCAGGGGTGAACGAAAAATCTGACAGCATCTTGATATGGAAACCCAAGTCTAATGACTAATTATTGCTAACTGCATAATTTAGGCTCTGTTGAATGAACTTTGGCAAACTGCCCACTGTAATACCGAATGCCCCTACAGTTCACTGGTTGGCACAGGATTGCTTGAATATTGCAGCGCAACACTGAAGGAATCTTCTCTTAGGCGGTCCCTCAGGATCGAGTGAATCAATTTCACTTGGGACCGATGGGCTCTGAAGTGGCTGATAAATCCATTGGGCGATCTGTAAAGTCTGCCACATGCCACCAGCGAGCTGGTGCCTGCATGGTCAGGTAGATGGGTTCTTCGGACGTTTTTGCACTATCTAAAACACCTCTATACATGTCCAACTAAGTCTCTCAGTCAGAGATAGTAACAACTGCAGGTGCTGGAGCCAGATACAACACAGTGTGGAGCTGGAGGAACACAGCAGGCCAGGCAGTATCAGAGGAGCAGGAAAGTTGACATTTCGGGTCAGGACCCTTCAACCCACCCCTACCACTTCCAAGACCGGGTCTCCCATAGGTTGAAACTTTCAAACTCTTTATGGAACTTTGAGGAAATCTCTAAAGCTCCTTGCAATTTCCTGCCATGACAGAGTTCCAAGTAGAGGAATTACCTTGGGAGCCTTGTGTACAAACAGCATGTCCCATCTAAAGGAGCTGGATTTAAGTGATTTAAATGCCTTTAATGTATGTGGCTTGGGAGAGAACACTGCTCAAGGATTAGCTATCAGATTTGGACAAGCTTGCAAAGACACTGAAGGAGTGTTACATTGTCAGAAAGGCTACCTTTCAGACAAAATATTAAATTGAGGTCCCAAATGTGCTCTGAGGTGGTTTGAAAAAAAAAGGGCGTACTCACAGAAATACCCAGAAAATATTGTCACGCTCCCTGAGACCACCAATACCCTCATAGAGTCATGAAAAGGCACTATATAAATGCAAGTTCTTTCATTTCATCTTTTCTGTCTGAGAATTATCTGATTGTATCGCTGCTTTTCTTGCTGACAGACGTCAGCTGGGTTTGAGGAAATTGTTCACCTTTTAGATCATCGTGATGTGCAAGGGTTCAGGAGCTGGCACTGGACACATGCACACACACAAATCTGTATGCGCAAAAGTGTGAGAAAATCATTACCTTTAAACTGTGCTCGAGTTAACAGTGGTTTTGAGACATAAATAAACTAGGAGTGTGAATTGTGAGTAAACTGTTACCTTATCCTTCTTTACCCTCATCTCTCCCTCCCCATCTTTCCTGGAGCTGCTGACTCACAGTGTACTTTACTGTGGCCACCTTTCATGGGTGAGTCTAGACAGTGAAAGCTGACAGACTATTCAACTACAGCATACATCATAGTCATTTCTTACCTACCATCCACCAACACTGCAGAGCGATCAGGAGCAGAAACACTTGCCAACAAAACCGTGGATGCGCTCAACAAAGAAATAAAGTAAACTAAAGTACTGCGGATAATGGAAATCTGAAACAAAAACATAAATTCCTGAAGAATCACAATGGGTGTTCTGAAGAAGGGCGACTGGACTTGAAATGTTAACTCTGCTTTCTCACCACAGATGCTGCCAGACCTGCTGAGTTACCCAAAGAAATAGTGTTTGCTACAATGTATTTTTTTTCCCCAGAGCAATCTAAAATTCACTCCACTGACTGCCCTCACTCCAAAATCTTGTAACAACATTTGTGGTGAATGCTGTCATGAAGATTTCCCTACAGCAATTCACTACCACATCCTGAAATAATCCTCAAGGAAAGCAGAGGGGAATGAAATGAACTGGCTTGGACAGAATTCTGACTTCAACTACTCAAAGACGTTTCTCCAACCCAAGTCTTTTAAATAAGAGGGGAGTTCTAGTCTGCATAGCTGAGATCCATGTCAGACATCTCTGTTTGACTCAGTGGACAGCAGATTCACTTCTGATCCAAACCCCACTACAGCACAAAATCAAGGTGTTCAGTCCTAAGTGAGTGCTGCACCCTTGGTGATGCCATTATTCAGGTATTTGCTAGCAAGTATTAAACTAAGGTCTTGCCTGCCCTCGTAAGATCTAAAGGAGCCCACTTTGCTATTTGGAAGAAGAGCAGTAGAGTTATTCCTAGAATCCTGAAGCCAACATGAAGCAGACGATTTGGTTATTATTTCATTGCTGTTTCTGGAGCTTGCTGTGTTAAAATTGGCTGCTGTTCTTCTTACATTATAACAGTGACTACTGTTCGAAAAAATATTGTACTTTGTTGCAAATACTTTGGGAAATTAGGAAAGGAGCGATATAAACACATGACTTTCTGTCTCTCTCACCAGCTGACCCATGATCATGATTCAGGTAGAGATTTATCTGGGTTCAGACAGCCCATGAATCAGGAACTTTATCCAAGTCCACAGCATGTTGGTGAGATATAGGGCTGATTTTTGGTGTACATTTAGGAACCCAACTCCCAGGAAAGGGAGATAGGGAAAAGACAAGAAAGTGGAGCTGAGGATCATCAGATCAGCCACAATCTCATTGAATGGCAGAGCAGACTCTATGGGCTGAATGGCCTGTTTCTGTTCCTATATCTTACTGTCTTAAAATTCCTGGTCTTATCTCTGTGCCTGAGTTACATCAAATTCAAATTGCCTCCTGGTTCAGAGGTGAGCTCAGTCACTGCAGAGGGTAGGAGTTGCCTGCCTGGCACAGTGGCAAAGGTAGGTGGTGGCCATATTGAGAATTGCTACTGCCTTGCCAATTAGAACAGGTGCAGGGTTCAATAGAGTCATAGTCATGGTCATAGAGCTGTATAGCACTGAAATTGACCCTTTGATCCAACTCATCCATGCAGGTATCCTAAATTCATCCAGTCCCATTTGCCAGCATTTGGCCTATATCCCTCCTAAACCCTTCCTATTCATATACCCATCCAGGTGCCTTTTAAATGTTGTAGTTGTAACAGCTGATTCCAGACACGCACCACCCTCTGTGTGAAAAAGTTGCCCCTTAGGTCCCATTTAAATCTTTCCCATCTCACCTTGAACCTTTGCCCTCTAGTTTTGGACTCCCCTACCCTGGGGAAAAGACCTTGACTATTCACCCTATCCATTCCCCTCATGATTTTACAAACCTCTGTAAGGTCACCCTTCAGTCTCTGACACTCCAGGGAAAAATTGTTCAATGTTTGACTATGTAAGTCTGGTATCTGACTGCTCACAGAGTCTGGCCCAAAGCGAAGTAAGTAAACACTGAACAAATTCATAGAAGCCTAGCTGTAAGCATTGAGTGAAGATAATCTTTTGATAGCAGAGATTTATTAAAACTCTTGTTAGTAAACTTGTTGCACACTAGGGAGCTGTTGTCATCCCTGTGTTGATCTAAGGCAGCTCTGCACAACGAGGTAAAAACCACTGCACATCCTGGCTATAGTTCCTCACAGACCCCACTCTTTTGGTGCAGCAGTAATGTCCCTACCTCTGGGCAGGGAGACCCACGTTCAAATCCCACCTTCCCCAGAGGTGTGTAACTAAATCGCTGAGCAGGGCCAATTTGGAAAATATCTCTGCTTAACCGCTCCCCCCACCGCAATCATCTGCAAAGATATCTAATAGGGCCCTGCAGCGATCCTGACTGACATGAAAGCTCATTCCCTTTCGCAAAGGTTACCCTTAAGAAGCTCCTGAAGGAGCTTAAGGGGCCGGTTGGAACTGGCATGGTACCACCGTGATGCCAACATGACCTGTCTGACTGCACACAATGCAGTGGTAGTCAGAGATAACAAGGTGTAGAGCTGGATGAACACAGCAGGCCAAGCGGCATCAGAGGAGCAGGAAGGCTGAC
>JAHRHZ010000086.1:11508259-11526306 GCA_024137785.1 Ginglymostoma cirratum | reverse complement strand
GAGCAGGAAAACTTGACGTTTCGGGCCTAAACCCTTCATCAGAAAAATGAAGGGTTTAGGCCCGAAACGTCAAGTTTTCCTGCTCCTATGATGCTGCTTGACCTGCTGTGTTCATCCAGCCCCATGCTTGTTATCTCGGATTCTCCAGCATCTGCAGTACCTTTTATCTCTGTGCTGTGGAGTCTTTTGCATTCACACAAGAGGGTAGACTGGAGGCTGCATTTGAACAACTGAGGAATTAGTGAACCAACAGGCACAGGGGTAGTAGACAAGCAGGACTGGGTGAGAGTTAGGATGTGGGAAGGGCCAGAGATAAGGATGACTGAATGGGAGATAGAACATTGGAGTGGATTAAATAGTCAAAACTGAAGGTAACAAAATCTTGGATAAGGGTTTCAGTAGCTGACAGGTTAGTGTGGGGTGCATGAGCTGAGTCTATCAAGAATGTATTGATATAAGAAATATTTTTAGATCTTGTGGCAGCGCAAATGTCACTCCAGCTTTCTGCATGAAATCATATCAGTCTCTTCAAACTTGCTCACCTTCTGTTTGATGCAATGTCGTCGGGTAACATCATGTGAAGATAAAAAGAGGGCCAATGTTCTCAATTAGAAATCTCGCAGCCTACTCACTATCCCGCCATTCTAAAGGGTGAGGCTTGCTCCACAAAAGAACAAAAGAGAAGTACGGCACAGGAACAGGCCCTTCGGCCCTCCAAGCCTGTGACGATCATCATGCTCCAACTAATCTAAAAAACAAACCCCCTGCCCTCATTTGGTCTGTATCCCTCTATTCCCTGCCTATTCATGGAACCATCCAGATGCCTCTTAAATGTCACCAATATGCCTGCTTCCACCACTTCTTCTGGCAGTGCATGCCAGGCTCTACCACTCTCTGTGTGAAAAACGTCCCTCACGCATCACCCTTAAACTTTTCTCCCTCTGACCTTGAACCTGTGCCCCTTGTAATTGAAACTTCAACCCTGGGAAAAAGGCTCGGAGTATCCACCCTATCAATGCCTCTCATAATTTTGTCAACCTCTATTAGGTCTCCTGTCAGCTGCTGTCTTTCCAGTGAAAACAATCCTAGTCTTTTTGACCTTTCCTCATAGTCAATACCTTCAAGACTAGGTAACATCCTGGTTAACCTTCTCTGTACTCTGTCCAAAGCTTCCACATCCTTCTGATAATCGCTGCAGCATGGTTTGTCAACTCTTGTACTCCATGCCCCCCTGGCCGATGAAGGCAAGCATGCCATATGCCTTCTTAATCACCATGTGTTGCCACTTCTAGGGAACTGTGGACGTGTACCCCCATATCGGTCTGTGAGTTAATGTTCCTAAGGATTCTGCCGTTTATAGCATAATTTACACCCACGTTTAATCCTCCAAAATGCATCACCTCGCATATGTCTGCATTAAACTCTATCCGCCATTTCTGTGCCCAAGTCACCAATCTATCTATATCCTGTTGCAAGCTTTCACAATTGTTGGCACTATCAGCAACTCCACCAATTTTCATTTCATCTGCGAGCTTACTAATCAGACCACCCACATTTTCGTCCAGATCATTTTATATACTACAAGCAACAAAGGACCTAAGACTGATCCCTGTGGAACACCACTAGTTACCACTCTCCATTCTGAAATACACCCTTCCACCACTACCCTCTGTCTTCTAATGACCAAGCCAGTTTTGTATCCATCTAGGCAGCCCACCCAGAATCCAATGTGATTTTAATTTTTGTACCAATCTGACATGTGGGACTTTAACAAATATCTTGCTAAAGTCCATACAAACTACATCCACAGCTCTTCCCTCATCAATTTTGTCACCTCTTCAAAAAATTCAATCAGGTTGTTGAGACATGGCCTTTCCCAGACAAACCCATGCTGCCTGTCACTAACTAGTCCATTTTCTTTCAAACGTGCATATATCTTATCCCTCAGTATCTTCTCCAAGACCTTCCCCACCACAGACATCAGGCTTACTGGCCTTAAAGTAAAAACCGGAGTTCTGAGGAAGGGTCACCGAACCCAAAACCTTAATTATGATTTATCTTCACAGATGCTGCCAGACCTGCTGAGCTTTTCCAGTATTTCTGTTTTTGTTTCCTCTTAAAGTACTTGACCCTGCTTGAGTATCATTTGCAGCCAAGATAAAGACTGGGTGACCAACTCCTGGCCTGCTACCTTGCAATTATTCGCTCAATATCTCCACGATTAAGACCACAGACTGGATAAGCGCTTTGCAAAACACTTCCACTCTGTCTGTGGAAGTGACCCTGACCTCCCAGTTGCTTGCATTTTCAGTAAACCACCCTTCTCCTGTGCTGACAGTTCTGTCCTGGGCTTGCTGTAGTGTTCCAGTGAAGCACAACACAAACTCGAGGAATGACACCTCATTTTCCACTTAGGCACTTTACAGCCTCTTGTAGGGATTGTAACGAGGTCAACCAGGTGGACCTCACAGATATGAGTTCCCTGATTGGGGCTGATAATCTGGTCCAATCAGGGAGCCCTGGCTTACACAAAAAAACGGTGAGTGTCAGAGATACTGACACTATGGTGCCTGCCTCTGTATGAGGCAGTAACTATAGTCAAGGCCTGTTTATGTGTAAATAAAGGGTGTCTTGGTGATAGCATACCGACGTCTATGGATTTATTTCACCTCTAGAACTCAATATTGAATTCTACAACTTCACAGCTTAACTGCTTGACATATGTCCTCCATTTTTCTTGCATTCTCCTCACTCGCTCATCCCCCTCCATGAGGTTGTCCAGTTTGTGTCGTACTTACCTTGCTCTTAGCTGAGAGCACACATTTTCACCCCACCACATCTTGATTTGCATTCATTTTTCATCTCTGTTTCTCTTTTGCCCCAAATTGACAAACCATTTGTCTTTTCCACTCGGCCTCTGCACCAGCTGTTCCCCTTACTTCTCCTCCACGTCTGTCAAAAGTACATAAACCACAATTTCCCAGCCCCTTCCACTTCTGAAGATGAGTCATACTGGACTTGAAACAGTAACTCTGTTTCTCCACAGATGCTGAGTTTCTCCAGCATTTATTTCACCACCTACGCTCCTCTTGATTGATTGATTCCTGTCAGTCAAACAGCCATTTCTCCCCTTGCCTAATAGTTTCCTCTGTTAGGTACGTAAGATACTAAAGGGGGTTGATGAAGTAGATGTAGAGACGATGTTTTCCCTTGTGCGGCAATGAGAGGTCATAGTTTTAGGACAAGGGGTGGCAGATCCAAAAACAGAGATGAGGAGGAATTACTTCTCTTAAATGGCTATCAATCTGTGGAATTCACTACTTCAGAGCGCGGTGGATGCTGGAACACTGAATAAATTTAAGGAGAAGATCAACAGATTTTTAATTAGCAATGGGTTAAAAGACTATGTAGAGTGGGCAAGAAAGCAGAGTTGAGGCAGAGATGAGATCTGTCATGATGGTATTAAAAGGCAGAGAGGCCTCTAGGGGCTGACTGGCCTTCTCCTGCTCATAGTTCATATTAAAAATGTTGGAAGGAAGTGAAAAAAATACATTATTTTATAAATGCTTAATTTCTTTCTCACTTGCAGTTTATCCATGAGTTCCTGGAGGGTCCAGGATGACTTAAAGTTGAGCGTTGTCAATCTTAACATCAAGAATCAAAGTCACAGCTACATGTCTTCCGTCTCATCATTTAATACTGAAATTTTGCAAAGCCTCCCGGTCAAGGCAATGCTGACAGAGCTGACACCAAAGCTAGATAAATAAACGAGGTTGAAAGGACCGGAAGGAAGGGCTGATGGGTTGAGGTGAACAAGGGTTTGTGTGGTCTCTTGTCGAACAGAAAAGTCGGCATGGAACCAATTGGGCCGAATGCCCTGTGTCAGCACTGGAGATAAATGGAGGCCGAACACAGAATTACTGAATTAGAACATAGAACATAGAACTGTACAGCACAGTACAGGCCCTTTGGCCCATGATGTTGTGCCGAACTTTTACCCTAAACCTAAGGTCAATCTAACTATTACAGTGAATGATGCCTTTCAGCACATCATGTCTGCACTGGCTCTCTATGCAATTTGACTTAGTACCAGTCTCCTGCATTTTCTCCACAACCCTACACATTGTTTCTATATAAATAACCATCAAATGCCCTCTTGAATGACTCAATTAACCCTGCCTCCTCTGTACTTACAGGCACTTTCACATGTTCCAGACCCTAACCACTCGCTGCGTGAGCAAGTCTTTTCCTCTTGCGTCTTTTACAAAACACTTTAGAACTGTGCCCTCTGATACCCAGTGTTCTGATCAGTGGGAACAGATTCTCCCTTTCCACTCTGTCCAGACCCCTCATGATTTTGGAAACCTCGATTGGAATGTACTCCTTAGATCTCAAACTGTTGTCCCATGCCTTCCCTCATCCCGCCTCCCTCCTTCACCAGCCTTGATCGCCCTCTGACAAAAGTAGGATTGCAAAAAAGAAATCCCAGCAAACTCGTGCCCAGCAGTGTGTTACACACCCGACGCTCAGTCAAGATGTGATCTATGGATACAGAGCCAAGACTGAACACAGTGGGTGTACCCAGTGTTCACACTCTAAGCTGGCAAACTGCCACTTGGCCTTCACTATCTCTTAAGCAAAAAAAGACTATTTTTGAGAGAAATTACTACATGTCACCACCACACCCCCCGACACATACTGTTTCCATGGGAACTGGCTCTGTTGCATCAACAATTAACGTAATAATTTTCTGTACGCTTTCCTGCTTACAACACACACAACAGTGCAGCTCAGTATTCCCTCCAATCACCACTGCACCTTTAAACTATTAAATATTAATTGGTTAATTATACTGTTTGAATCCTAGCAACTGGCCATAGCAACCGAATAACCAGGACCAGATTGCCACGAAGTAATAATTACCAGCATCCCATGGAAAAATCCACAGCAAAGCAGATAGAAGGACAGTTCATGAGAATTTTCAACCATTTAACCCCAAATGCTATCCGAGTGGTGCACAATGTTTCAACGAATTGCCCCTTTTGGATCAATGGGATTGTTTGCAAATCGATGCATTGTGAGGTCAGTTAGAGATTTGTTGCCTCTTGTTTTCTTTAAATGATTTTAGGTGATCCAGTAATTATGGATAATTCTACCCTCTAGCAAAAGCTGAAACCGTCAGGAGTTGGAGCTTGATACATTCCCCACACTGACCCTCCATCCCGTCTGTTATACCTTGCCACTGTAGCTGTGAGGTTATTTTGCACGGATATTGGATCCCTGAATTTAAGTTGTTCCACCATTGGCAGCTATGACTTCAGCTGCCTAGGCCCTGAGCTCTGGAAATCCTCTCTATCTCACTTTGTCTCCTTAAAAACCGTCCTACTTGTCTCAGTTTTTGCCATCTCTTCTAATATCTCCTCATGTGTCTTGGAGTTAAGAGTTTAGCTTTTTAACTTGTGATGCTCCTTAGACACATAGAAAATTGATGCAGGAGTAGGCCCTTCGAGCCTGCACCACCAATCAATAAGATCGTGCCATTTTTCAGTATCCCACACCCGTTTTCTCTCCATACCCCTTGATCCCTTTAGACACAAGAGCCACATCCAGCTCCCTCTTGAATATATCTAATGACCTGGCCCAACAGCTTTCTGTGGGAGAGAATTCCACAGTTTCACGACTCTCTGAGTGAAGAAATTCTTCCTCAACTCAGTCCTGAATGGCTTACCCCTTATTCTTAGACTGTGACCCCCTAGTTCCAGAGTTCCCCAACATCGGAAACATTCTTCCCGCATCCAGCCTGTCCAGTCCAGCCTTGAGATGCTTTATTCAGCTAAAGGTACTATGTAAATGCAAGTTGCTGTCCTTAGAGGTCACTGGGAACAGATTCTGTTTTCCACTCTGTCCAGACCCCTCATGATTTTGGAAACCTCGATTGGAATGTACTCCTTAGATCTCAAACTGTTGTCCCATGCCATTCCCTCGTTCCGCCTCCCTCCTTCACCAGCCTTGATCGCCCTCTGACAAAAATAGGATCGCAAAAAAGAAATCCCAGCAAACTCCTGCCCAGCAGTGTGTTACACACCCGACTCTCAGTCAAGATGTCATCTATGGATACAGAGCCAAGACTGACCCACTAACTCATTTATTGACAGAACCTCTGTTTATTCTGACCCAGCCCCATTTTTATGAAAATCTGTCGAAGTCTCATTGCCCTTTAAATAAGACTCCAGAATCACAACTCAATTCTGAGGGAAACATAACAAGAGTGGAGTGGATTCTTTAAGGGAAAAAAAAAATGCAAGGGCGGATGTTCACTTGGAAAAAGATTGCAATTGGCCCAAAATGAAAACACAAGCCAGTAAGTGTGCATATAAAGGAGTGTTGAAATCTAGACCTGGCAGTGAGTTGGACTTGTCTCAGTTTCTGTTCTTACAGTGCAATGGTCTACAAGCATTCACTGTCTAGACTCAATTATTGATGATTGACAGCTTGAGTGAGTGATGGAAGCCAGTTGATGTCTTACTTAGCCAGCGTAACCTAGCAAGCAGCCAAGGCAGAGAATACTGAGGGAAAAAAAAGTCCCACAGTGTAGAGATGCAGTACAAGATAAGGCGATATCACAGGTTACTGGAGATGCAATGGAAAACAGACAGAATTTGTATTTATGTAGCTCCTTTCACAACCTCAGAACAGCCCAATACACCAACACGACTCCTGCTCCTAATTTATACGTTCATGTGTTTACAACCAGTCAAATATTTCTGAAGTGTCATCACAATTGCAATATATGAAACACAGCAGCCAGTTTACACACATCAAGCTCCCACAAACAGCAATAACCAGGTAAGTAGATTTTGATAATGTTGGACATGTATTAATTATTGTTCTGCACAATGCCTTCAAATGCTGTCATTTCTTTTATCTCCACTCGAAAGGGCAGATGAGGCCTCAATACAGTACACGACTTAAAATTCAGCACCTCTGACAGTGTGGTACTCCCTCAGTACTGCGCCACGTCACCCAGTAAGCACTGTTAGTTCGCCTTCTCATTTCTCAGACTGTCGTCAATGACAGTGATGGCCTACATAAGGAGCCTCGGGACCAAGTTAAACCTCCTTGACACAGCAGCTGTTGTTCCCCAGATCATGGCAGAATTGTCAGGGGCACACTACTTTTCTCGGTTTTTAAAAAAATTCATTCACGGGATGTGGGCGTCACTGGCTAGGGCAGCATTTATTGTCCATCCCTAATTGCCCAGAGGGTGGTTAAGAGTCAACCACATTAGCTGTGGGTCTGAAGTCACATAGAAGCCAGACCAGGTAAGGATGGCAGCTTCCTTCCCTAAAGGACATTCGTGAACGAGATGGGTTTTTCCTGACACTTGATTCGCGGTCATCATTAGACTCTTAATCCCCGATTTTTAATTGAATTCAAATTCCACCATCTGCCATGGGAGGATTCAAACCCAGGTCCCTAGAACATTACATTGGTCTCCATAGAACCCCTACAGTGTGGAAACAGGCCCTTCAAGCACAACAAGTGCACACCGACCTCAGAGTATCCCACCCAGACCCATTCCCCAAACCCCGAACCCCTCTAATCTACACATCCCTGAACATTACAGGCAATTTAGCATGGCCAATCCACCTAGCCCGCACATTTTGGACTGTGGGAGGAAACTGGAGCACCCAGTGGAAACCTACACAGACACAGGGGAATGTGCAAACTCCACACAGATAGTTGCCCAAGGGTGGAATTGAACCCAGGCCCCTTGCGCAGTGAGGCAGCAGTGCTGACCACTGAGCCAGCATGCCATCTCTGGATTAACAGTCCAGCAATAATACCACTAGACTGTCACCTCCCTTGTATGGTTTGTTGCATATGTGAATGGGAATGGAGGAGAGGGATTTCCTTTTTCTTAAAACAAAAACAGGAAGGAGACTTCTTTTTCTCTCTCCTCAAAACCCTTCGTCCCTCCTTCGAAAGACATGACAACTTCATGAAAATGCAGAACAACCCCGCCCTTTGAGCAGTAATTCAGTGCGAGAGAGAGAAGGCCAAGGCGGGGCCTGTTTACATGCACCGGGAATTGTCCATTAGGGCTTTTGGGAAATTAGGAAACAGCAGACAAGTAATTTACGATAACCATAACAGGCAGCAGTGGGCGGCACAATGAGGTATGAGCAAGCAGGATGTGTTAGAGCCTGTGGCCAACAGTTCCCTGTTTGTTATGTAACTTTTCTCCGCTTAAACAGAATTTGAACTCCTTGAACTCCGTTCCTTTTCCAACCCCGGCCTTGAGAGAAAAGGCTTTTTACAGTTAATAAGACAGAATTCCAAATGCTTTCTGCATTGGATCCAGAAATAGATTTTTGAAAGAGAAAAAAAGTTAACATGCATGGAGTTGCACTCAGACCGGCCGTGGCTCTGTGTAAAATTAAGATCAGTTTTTGGGAATGATTTCCTGTGCCACTGATATGGCAACAATGGCTCATGATGAAAATCTGGCCTGTGCTGTGTTTATAAATGTGAGAAAGAAACAAGGTTTGTTGCTCGTATCATATTGTGCCTATAGCTTTCAGCGCTTCCCAGGGAGCTAACTTTACAGCCAATAAAGCACTTTGACTTCTGAAGTTGCCCCCTGAGAGGAAAGACAGGGGGTAGATCAGACGTGTCGCCATGGCCTAGAGGGGCCAAGAGGCCAGCTTCTGGGCTGCATTCTCAACGTAATGCAGAAGACACAGCAACCAATGAATGCACAACAAGATCCCACAAACATGATACAGATTGTTTTTGGTGATGTTGGTGGTTGAAGGATAACTTTTCTTTTAAATTTCAAAAAATACACTTTACTCATAAAAAAATCTTTGTATATATAGAGTCACAAATGCAGTTCGGTTCTGTACAGTAGCAAATCAAGGGAACAAACAAACATTGGAGTTTGACAAACGAAACGTCTCTTCCACATACAAGACTATATTTACATGCACTGAGGCAGCAGGAAGGTCTGATAACTGAATGGACCCCCATTGTACTTTGGTAGAAAGACCTCAGACGGTGGTCTTTCCCCACTGCACCTTGGCAGCAGCTGCCCCAAGCTTTAACGCATCCCTTAACACATAGAACTATCAGCTCAACCTTCTTCAGTGTAATGCAATGGGACTTTTTATGTCCACCCGAGAAGGCTGGCAGGGGCTTGGTTGAACACTGCACCTGAATGACAGTGCCTTTGACAGTGCAACCCTACACAGAAGTGTCAGCCTTGATTCCTTGTGCATGTGAGCTGCAGTGCCCCTTGTTCCCACGACCTTCTGACTCAGAGGTGAGTGCCACCCATTGAGCCGGGGTTGGCACTTATGATGGGCATCTCTAGTTAGATGTGACCGTGATGGTTATATCACCATCCTGCCCTCACTTTCCCCACCACTGTTCCGACAATCACAGCAGGAGCATCCCTGTCCTGACCAATCAGGGATTTATGGGCCACCGTAAGTTTTAAACCTTTTAACCAATGGAAGTAATTGAATGAAAATGAAATGAAAAGAAACCTTTTGTTTGAAACACCGCAGCGTTAGTGAAAAGTGCACGTGAATCAGAGAGGAGTGAGCTGCCAATTCACTTGGCAATGACTGCTCTCTCAGTTTAGACACAAACAGTGGTCAAATCAGTGAGGGACGGATGTAGAGTTGCCAAATCTAATTGGATACATTCTTGGAGAATATCGTATGATCTTCAACTGCCCCACCCAATCAAATTGCCTTCTTTCTCCACCCGCTGATACTTTTAAAATAAATGCGTTCAAGTGAATGGGGAAGTGTTGGGAATCCTCCTATGAGTATCTTTTCTCCTGGGTTTTGGCTTACAATAGTGTGTTGGTGGTTAACCTTCAGGAGACTCTATCCTGGAGAGTTGGCAATGCTCACACATTCAGCGTTTATGAAAATGTAGTGTGGGGGATGGGCAGTAATAAGTTCTAAACAAAATTGATTCACGTTCACACAGTAAAACAGCTTTGTGAAAGTGAATCTGGAGCACACTGAGACCACTCAGCTACCGGATAAAGATCTTGACCCCCGAGAAGGGGTGCGGTTGTTCTTAAAGCTTTCGAGAACTCATACCCAAACTGCTGATGAGAACAGAGAGCATTGTGTGCAACAAGCTGAAGGAGAGACAGTAACAGCAAGTGGTCTGAACACTGTTAACCCTATCATAACTGAGTAAGATTGCAACTTGTTTCAGCATCTATCATCTCCCCAAAACCTGTGAGTAAGGTTCTGTAGAATTGACCACTCCCAGCTGGTATAGCCCTGAAAGTTGACACTTTTGAGTTTATGGGGTTTGAAAGCTGTTATATTTATCTCTTTCCACTGTGGGGCTTAGATCTGCTGCTTTAGGGTTTTCCCCTTGCATCCTCTCCGATACTCTTTGGCATGATACTCTCAGTATCATCATCCTGTCATATCTCCTGGTCCTCACAACTAGGTGCCAACACAACACTGGGCACAGTCCCACACCTCCTCTGCCTCCATACTACCTCATTCCCTTTAGCTCTCTTGCCATGCCTTTTGCTCATAGAGATATCGGAACTGACGATGGCCAATCAGCCCATCAAGCCTGTTCTTCCATTTTAGTCCATACCTCAAATCCATGGTTTGAATCCTGTTCTGCCCCCAGGAGGTGGGCAAGGAGGTACAGATCCAGAATCCCAAAGACAGGATGAAGTTTTTGGATGATGTTTTTCTGGAATTTAAAGGTGGCCATATTTTCCCACAGTAATCCGTGGAAAACCCTTTTGCATGCATTTGCAAACCTCATGCATGCTCATTAAAAGGCCAGCTCACCAGAATTAAGTGCCCCTACCCAATTAATCTCTCAGTTACCGAGGAACAAGATCCTTCAAAAACCTGACTACATATTGGGTGGCATGGTGGATTAGTGTTTAGCACTGCTGCCTCACTAGTGCCAGGGACCCAAGTTGTTGATTCCAGCCTTGGGTGACTGTCTGTGTGGAGTTTGCACATTCTCCCCGTGTCTGCATGGGTTTCCTCCAGGTGCTCCGGTTTCCTCCCACGCTCCAAGGATGTGCAGGTTAGGTGGGCTGACTGTGGGAAATGTGGGGTTACAGGGATAGGGTAGGGGGGTTTGGGTCTGGGTGGAATGCTCTTTGGAGGGTTGGTGTGGGCTGAATGGCCAACTACCACACAGTAGGGAATTCTGTGATTTAAAGTTTTCGAAAAGATTTGCAGCTCAGGTTGTGGATGAGGTTGTAGACTTGCTCGCCAAGCCGGTGTGTTTGGTTGCAAATGTTTGGTTGCATCACCCTGCTAGGTAACATCATCAGTGTGCCTCCAGTGAAGCATTGGTGTTCTGTCCCTCTTATTATTTACATAAACAACATCCTTACCAGGATAAAATTCACCAAAGAAGAAGAGAACAACAACCGACTATCCTTCCTAGACATAATGGTAGAACGCAAAACAAATGGGGAACTCCAGACTAGCATATATAGAAAGACCACACATAGGGACTAGATACTCAATTACACTAGCAACCACCCCAATGCCCAGAAATGGAACTGCATCAGGGCACTATTTAAATGAGCCACAACACCTTGCAGCATCCCAGAACTGCGCAAAGCAGAACAGGAGCGCCTGTACGGAGTCTTCAAGAGGAATGGATATCCGAAAAGCACAATCTGCCGTTAACTCTGAGACAGACCACAATGAGAAGACACAACACAACCAGACTCACTAATCACCCTACCATACATCAAGGACATTTCAGAGATGACCACAGGACTATTCCAGACCCCTAAATATCAGAGTAGCCCACAAACCAACAACCACCTTATGACAATCACTGACAAACGTAAATGATCCCATACTCAGAACCAGCAAAACCGGTGTAACATACAAAATACCATGCAAGGACTGTGAGAAACACTACATAAGTCAAACTGGAAGAAAACTGACAATACGATACATGAACACCAACTAGCCACCAAGAGACATGACCAATTCTTACTTGTCTCACTACACACAGACAACAAAGGACACAAATGCAACTGGGACAACACATCCATAATCGCACAAACCAAACAGAGACACACCAAGGAATTCCTGGAGGCCTGGATTTTCCAACCGGAACTCCATCAAAAAACACATTGAATTAGACATTGGGTACAAACCAGTGAGAAACAGAACCAAACGTGGTACCAAACACCATAACAAACGGAGACATATAAATAACAAGTGGCATAGAACAACGACACTTCACCAGAGGCGCACTGTCAATGTTACCTTGCAGGGTGACGAAACATTTGCAACCAAACCCACCGGCTCGGCAAGTATGTCTACAACCTGATTCTGTGATTCTATGAATAGTGGTATACAGCAGGTGGGCTCATCATGTGCCAATTCATTCTGTTGAGTACCCATTACCCATGTTACTTTGGGCACCATTTGTCTATGCCAGTTCCATTTTTCAATTCAGGTTGGGGGCAGCACTGAGGGTGCCAAGTGAAGTAGCCTATCTGTGGCAAGGACCCTGGCTGAAAGAAGGCAATGTGACTGAGGAAGGCAGTGTGGGTTTTCCAACCGTCCACAGAATCCCTGGGAATAAGTGAGTCATGCACAAAACAAAGTTATGGACACACCCCAGGAGGAAAATTGGGAGGGCTGCTCAACAAACATTTTATTTTTCTCATTCCCTGAATGCTGATGTCGTTCAAGTATAAAAATATTGGGGATGGCGAAAAGGCTGATGGGGTGGATCAGGTGGGGCAGGAAGTCATATATAGCAAATTCCAATCCATGGTAACCCCTGCCTGAGTAATGTGTGACATGGGTAGGTTAATGTCAGGTATGTCAACAAGGTTGGGGGGGTGGCCTTGGTAAGGTGATTGGGTGCAATGAAAGAGATGGAGCGGGAAGGGATTGAATGATGGTTGAATCTAAAGGGTGGAGCTGCTGCTGATGTTGATGGATGGGTGCTGGAAATCAAACAGAGGATACCATGAAGCCACTGGGATATAATAGTGATATTCCAGGTTCAATGATTTCTTCTCTGGGTTGCTTGTTAAACATGGCACCTGGACTTATGATCCCATGAGCCCATGGCCATTTCGATGACTGCCAAGCCCTGTGGTTTGCTAGTTTACCCACGCAAGCATGGCTAATGAACTGAGCAAGACATAATTGCAATAATAATCTCAACCCGGCTTCCATCACAAAAACACACCTTAACACTCCCACCTTCTAACGTAGATTGTGTCATATATGTCGGCCTTCACTTTACATTCCTGGCTATCCTGTTTTTTATTCTTTCAATTACTTCCCATTCCTAGTTGTCCTTGAGAAGGTAGCAGTGAACTACTGTAGCCCAAAAAGGGACCTAAGAGGCAACTTTTTCACGCAGAAGGTGGTGCGTGTATGGAATGAGCTGCCAGGGGAAGTGTTGGAGTCTGGTACAATTACAACATTTAAAAGGCACCTGGATAGGTATATGGACAGAAACAACTTAGCAGAGATATGGGTCAAATGCTGGCAAATGAGACTGGATTATTTTAGGATCCCTGGTCAGCGTGCATGAGTTGGAACTAAGGATCTGTTTCCCGTGCTGTGTGACTACGTGGCAGGCAGGTGATCCATCCAGTTTCATTTCTTTGTTGAGACTTTGTAGTGAATGATAAGTCTGAGTGGCTCTAGCCAGACCAAGTGAGGATGGCAGATTAAAGGACATGAATGAACCAGTTGGGTCATTATGAGCCTCAATCCCAGATTTTTCTTGGATTCAAATTCCACCATTTACCATAGCAAGATTTCAACCCAGGTCCTAGGAACATTAGTTACATTTCCCTTGGATTAATGGTTCAGCGATAATATCACTAGGCCATTGCCTCCCCGTTTATCCAACAGAACTCCATTAGTTTCAATGAATTCAACTGACCCCAGTCTTCAAGGTATGTTTAGAGAGAGGGTTCCAGATTTCCACGACACCTCTCTGTAAGAAAGTGCTTCCTAATGATCCCAAACAGCTTTGTTCTAATTTTAAGATGTTTTTTCTTGTTCTGGATATCCCACCCATTTGTTAATGGCTTTATTTCCTGCTGGTTATTTTTAATTTACTCTATTAAATGACCTTGTCTATTTAACGACTTTGATTAGATTACTTCACAGTCTTCTAAACTCAAGAAATACAAATTCAGTCTCTATAACCTGTGGTCACAATGTGACACTTCTACGCCTTGCTATTGTTCCAGTGAACCTGTATTCAGTCCCTCCAATGTATCCTCCCTGAGTTGCAGTGCCCAGAACTAGACACAATGCTTCACATGTGGTCTGATCCAAAACCTTACTGAACTGAAGCACCACTTCATCCCCTTTCTGTTCCAAAAATATTGAGATAGATTCATGTTGCATTACGTTCTTTTCATTATGTTCTGCAACTGCACCCCAGTTCGCAAATGACTTGTGTTCCTGCACACCCAGTGGTTTTCCACAGCTCTGAAGAAAATATTTTGACTTGTCTTTCTAGGTCCCTTGATGAATGACTTCACCAGCCCACACCGCACTGCTCAGTTTTAATCCCGCGCTCTCTACCCTCCCTACGCTCTGTCAATTAGCCAAGCTCACGCTTGCTTTCTCTCCATCTCATATTGTCATTTACTCTCTCCATCTCTTATTTCCTAACTCTCTAACCATCTCATTCTCTCTTTCACCTTTTCTTTCATTCATCACTTTGTTCCTCACCCCATTAAGGCCATGGTGAAAAGACAAGGGAGTGGAACTGAGTTGTTCTTACAGAGAATTGGGAAAGGTGCAATGAGATAAATGGGGTACCTCTGTGCTGTAAGCATTCTGTCATTTTATGTTTTCTCTATCTGACATTATCTTGTTCTGTCTCTCTTTCTTTTGCTCTTTGTTTTCATCTCTTTTCTCCGGCATAGATTAATGCTGTGTTTCACATGGCAGAGAGAACTTCATTAACAGGAGCATTGTTACTGACATGGAACAATCTCAAAGAATGGTGAATTTCTTCATTACAGAGGGCTGTTGAGGTTGCATTGTCAAATATAATCAAAGCTGAGATAGATTTTTAATCAGTAAGGAAATCAAGGGTTATGGGGATAAGGCAGGAAGGAGGAGTTGAGGATTTTCAGATCAGCCACGGTCTCATCGAGCAGACTCAATGGGCTGAATGACCTACTTCTACTCCTACATCTTATGATCCTATGGTCTAATGCAAATCTGATCCCACGATAATTACAGAGAAGTGATCTAAGTTATCTGCCACAGGTTTAACTTGAGTCTTAACCTTATGAATCGAGTTAGTCCTGCCCCTCTAGAATTATGCTTCTCTCTCTTGCATCTGACAGAGATCTGGGGGAATTGGCATCAACTTGACAGTCTCATAGAGGGGATTAGGACTATGCTGGAAGCAAGAACAGACTCACACTGTAGGAAGTGTTATTTGGAGATAGGGTCAAGGCATGTTATTGAGGTATGGTGCAAGGACCTTTGTTCTGCACCTGTCTGGGAGTATCGGGGATGTGAATTGGTTCAATTCCTTGGTAGTAACCTTGAGACCTGGTCAGGGGATCTAAAACGCAGTGTGGTCAGGATAAATGGCCAAACATTTAGGATTGAGATGAAGAGAAAACTTTTCACTCAAAGGTTGTGAACCTTTGCAAATCTTTACCCTGCAACATTGTGAATGCTCCTTCATTGAATACAGTTCGGGTTGAGATAGACAGACCTTTGGTTTCTCAGAGAATCAGTGGATGGGGGAGCAGGTGGGACAGTAGAGTTGAAGCAGAAGTGCTGCCATGATCATGGAGCAGAATTGACAGGCCAATCTCTTGTTACCATTTGTTACACTTTTATGAGCCAAAAGTTGGTTCAAAAATAAATCAGCTCGTATCTCTACCAACAGAACAGGCTCCAAGCTCCTCAGGGATGCAAAACGTGAAACTGTGGGGAGGTTGGGGCAAGTGCACAATGAGAGATCTTTCTTGTCCAGTTCTTTCACTGACACAACATTTATATGCACTATTTTCTGACCTGGATGAAGTCATGCAAATTCCCCCTCTCCTCCCTGTATGACTGATTAACCTTTATAAAGAGATGTACACAAACCCGAAACACATTTCAAGTTCAGCGCTTGTCAATAGGACATTGATTAAGTGCAATAGTGGGTGTGTCAAGGTTTGGTACAATCAGTCCACTTGAACTGTGACAAATACTCTGGTAAACATTAGGTTGGCTGGAGAGAACAATTTCAGCTGTTGATTACATGTAGGCGTGATACCAAGTGATAAATCACCAGCATCACGTGCAAAGCATAAAATTTGTATGTTTGCTGAAGCATGATTTTAGATATGAGAATAATTTGCATTTATAAAGTGCCTTTCACAGCCTCAGTACCTTCCAATGTGCTTTCCAATTAAGTACTTTCTGAAGTACTTAACAACACTCAACTCAACACCATCCAGGACAACGTGACCCATTTGATTAGCACCTTCAATATTCACTCCCTTCATCACTGACACGCTGTGGTAGTCATGTCAACTGTCCACAAGGTGCACTACAGTGGCTCACCAAGGATCCTTTCACAGTGCCATCAAAACCTGTGGCCTCTACCACCTAGAAGGATGAGGGCAGAGGCAGATGCATGAGAACACCAATAACTCCAAGTTTCCCTTCCCTAGCACATCATCCTGACTTAGAACTGGATATCCTTTCCTTCACTGTCACTGGGCCAAAACCCTGCAACCCCCTTCTTAATCACATACCTACATCCAAAGGAATACAGCGGCTCAAGAAGGCAGCTCACTACCACACTTTAAGGGCAATAAATGCTGGCCTAGCCAGCGATTCCTACGTCCAGTGAAAGAATAAATTTTTTAAAATTGCCATCACTTGTAGTAATGTAGGAACCACAGCAGTCAATTTGTACACAGCAAGCTCCTACAAACAGCAATTTGATAATGACTTGATTGTCTGTAATGATGTTGTTGAGGGATAATTATTGGCCTAGAAGCTGGAGAGAACTCCTCTGCTTCCAGATAAAACTGCAGAATGTTTACATTAATCTGAGAGGGAGGGAGGGAAGGAATTGATTGATTGATTGACTATTTATTGTCATGTGTATTGAAATACAGTGTAAAGCTTTGCTTATGAGTGGTACAGGCAGATCACAGCAAGCAAAGGATGTACAGATCAAAAAGACTTAAAGACATACAGATTACATTATTTGAGGCTAGAGTCCATTCAACAGTCTGATAATGGCTGGAAAGAAGCTGTTCCTGAAACTGCTTGTGCAGTGTTCAGGCTTCTGTATCTTGTGCCTGATGAAAGAGGTTATAGGAGGTCATTACCGGGGTGTGATGGGTCTTTGATGATGTTGGCCGCCTTTCCGTGACCGTGAGCCGTGTAACTGGAGTCCATGGATGGAAGGTTGGCTCCTGTGATGGTCTGGCCTGTGCATACCACCTTCTGTAGTTTCTTACGGTCCTAGGCAGAGCAATTGCCATACCAGGCCATTATGCACCCAGACAGTATGCTTTCAATGGTGCATCTGTAGAAGTTGCTGAGGGACCTTATGAACATGGCAAATTTCCTGAGCCACCTGAGGAAGAAGAGGTGTTGTTGTGCCTTCTTGACTGTCACATTCATGTGGGAAGTCCGGGACAGGTCGTCTGTTATCATCACTCTGAGGAACTTGATGCTGTTCACCCTCTCAGCCTCAGTTCTTTGATGCAGATGGGGGCGTGTTCTCCTCCTTTCATTCTGAAGTTGATGATCAATTCTTTAGTTTTGCCGACATTGAGAGACAGATTGTCTTCATTGCACCATGTCACCATGCTCACTATCTCCGTTCTGTATTTTTACTCGTCATTTTAGATATCTGTCTCACTACAGTGGTGTTATCAGCAAACTTGTAGATGGCATTTGTTTGGAATTTGGTAACACAGTCATAAGCATACAGGGAGTACAGAAGGGGGCTGAAGACACATCCCTGGCGGGGGGGGGGGGGGGGGGGGC
>JAHRHZ010000086.1:11369952-11501430 GCA_024137785.1 Ginglymostoma cirratum | reverse complement strand
CACCTATCCTCTCCTCTATCCATCCTCTATCCGCCTCCCCCCTCTCTCCCTATTTATTTCAGAACCCTCTTCCCCTCCCCCATTTCTGATGAAGGGTTTAGGCCCGAAACGTCAAGTTTTCCTGCTCCTATGATGCTGCTTGACCTGCTGTGTTCATCCAGCCCCATGCTTGTTATCTCGGATTCTCCAGCATCTGCAGTACCTTTTATCTCTGATACTAGTTAGATTCCTGATCAGTCAGGGAGTCAAGGGGAAAACACAGCAAAGTGGATGTGAGGAATGCCAAATCAGCCGTAATCCTATTGAATGGCGGAGCAGGCTCGAGGGGCCAAGGCTCCTGCTCCTGTTCCTTATGGTCTTATGGTCTGTAATCATTCCCACGGATATTGCCTTTTTGCACTTTCTGTCGGCAGCTCACGGGCAGCCTGGCCTCTGCCTCATGATCTGTTGCTACTTAGTGCCATTAGTGGCACTTAGTGCCATCCTTTCCACTGCCTTGGAGTTAGGAAGCCTGTCGTTCCAATTCATCCCTTGCTCATTACTGGGGAAGAGGATTGGGGGTGGTTTGGAAACCCATCCCAGAATGTTTCCGAGAATGCGCTCATCACTCTTCAAGCCTTTTTTTTTGCATGCAGCTGTTTCCCGAATGTCCACGTCCTAAAAACACTATCATCTCCAACTGAAAACAAAAGTGCTGGAGCTCACAGGCGGCACCCATAGCGAGAGAGCAAGCTAACGTCTCGAGTCTAGGTGACTTCATCAGAGTTGAGGTGAAGTGTGGAGGGGGCAATAGTTGGGGCTGGAGTGCTAGGGGAGTGTTGGGGGGACAACACCTGTTCTCCCTCCATACCCCAACAGCCCCCTCCACTATTGCATAAATGATCCCCCTCCACACCACTTCAGCTCTGATGAAGAGTCATCTCGACCCAAGGCGTTAGCTTTGCTGTCTCTCCATTGATGCTGCCTGATCCACTGTGATCGCCAGCAATTTTTGTTCTCAGTACAGGTTCCAGCATCTGCAGTAATTTGCTCCTACCTAATGTCTCCAAGATGTGTGGCTCCCATCATCAGGCCAGAATTGCTAAGAACAGGCAATGCCTCTGTATCCACCCAAGCCCACATGAAGGATGTCATACTTTCCTTTCTTGGTCCAAGGGCTTTTATGAACCCTGTTACTGACTGGCACAGCACCAAAACCCTAAGTGCCTCATAATTCAGGATTAGCTGGCATGAAGCTGACATGCAAGTCTACAATGCTGTAAGAAATGGAAAGGCACACCAATGTTATACAGGAGGCTCCTCTGAGGTGGGGATAAAAAGAGAACATTGGTTAGGCCACTTTTGGAATACTGCATTCAATTCTGATCTCCTTGCTACAGGAAGGATGTTGTTAAACTTGAGAGGGTGCAGAAAAGATTTACAAGGACGTTGCTGGGGTTGGAGAGTTTGAACTGTAGGGAGAGGCTGAACAGGTTGGGACTATATTTCCTGGAGCCTTGGAGGCTGAGGGAGGACCGTATAGACATTTGTAAAATCATGAGGGTATTGGATAGGGTAAATAGTCAAGATCTTTTTCCCAGGGTAGGGTAGTCCATAACATAGGTTTAAGGTGATTTTTTTTTTCTTTATTCATTCACAGGATGTAGGCATCGCTAGCTAGGCAGCATTTATTGCCCATCCCTAATTGCCCAGAGGCCATTTAAGAGTCAAACACATTGCTGTGGGTCTGGAGTCACATATAGGCTATACCAGGTAAGGATGGCAGTTTCCTTCCCTAAAGGGCATTCGTGAATAGATGGGTTTTTCCCGACAATCGGCAATAGATTCATGCTCATCATTCGGTTCTTAATTCCGGATATTTATTGGATTCAAATTCCACCATCTACTATAGTGGGATTTGAACCTGAGTCTCCAGAACATTATCTGGGTTTCCTGTATTAACAGTCCACCGATAATACCACTAGGCCATCGCCTCCCCTTTGAGAGGGGAAAGATATGAAAGGGACCTAAGGGCCAACTTTTTCATGCACGGTGTGTGTGTGCATATAGAATGAGCTGCCAGAGGAAGTGGTGGAGGTGGGTACATTAGAACATTTAAAACAATTTACAATGCCTAGATGGGAACATGAATAGGAAGGATCAGAGGGATATGGGCTAAATGCTGGCAAATGGGACTAGATTAATTTAGGATATCAGATCAGCATGGAGGAGTTGGTCCAGATGGTCTGTCTGTGCTGTACACCTCTATGACTCTACAAGTTGGTTGAGTAGAGCACAGCACTCTCTCCACTTAACTACATTATCTCACTGTGTCCTATTTAATCATATAGTGGAGGTGAGCTGGACCAAGAATGTCTACAGCATGGAAGCAGGACATTTGGCCTATCAAGTACCACACTGACCCTCCGAACAGCCTCCCACCTGGACCCATCCCTACCCCTGTATTTCCTTTGCTAATCCACCTGACCTTAGACTGTGGGAGAAAACCCACACAGAATGTGTAAAGTTAACAAAGACAGTCACCCAAGGCTGGAATTGAATCTGGGACACTGGTGCTGTGAGGCCGCAGTGCTGACCACTGAGCCACTGTGCCATAGTATCACAGCTACTCTTTAATAGATCACCTCTCCTTCAAGCTTTGACAAGGCAGGAATTATTCTCCTCAATCTATTGTGGGCCCAGTGTCAGACTTTCAGCAATGCTTTATTCCAACAGGGACCATAAAAACATCTTTAAAAGATTTAAATAAACATCTGAAAAGGAAGAATACAAAATGTTAGGTAGAAAGAGAAGAGAAATTGGATTAGGGTGGATCAGCAGTTGTATTTTTGCTACCAACCATTTCATCAAAACACCCACCCACCATGATAAAAAACAAACATAAAAATTGCTGGAGAAACTCAACAGGTCTGGCAGCATTTGTGGGGAGAAACAAAGTTAACATTTCAAGTCGGGTATAACTCATCTTCAAATCTGGCAAATGGTAAAATGATAAAAACAAAAACAACAAAGACAAAATGACTCATTGTCTCCGCCTGCTCCTGTCCCACCAAACTTATCTCCACCTATCTGGACTCCATTTTCTCCCCCTTGGTCCAGGAACTCCCTACCTACATCCATGACACCACCCACGTGCTTCACCTCCTCCAGAACTTCCAATTCCCCGGTCCCCAACACCTCATCTTTACCATGGACATACAGTCCCCATACACCTGAATTTCCCATGCAGATGGCCTAAAGGCCCTCCGCTTCTTCCTGTCCCACAGGCCCAACCAGTCCCCCTCCAATGACACCCTCATCCGCTTAGCCGAACTCGTCCTCACCCTCAACAACTTCTCTTTCAATTCCTCCCACTTCCTACAGACAAAGGGGGTGTCCATGGGTACTCGCATGGGCCCAAGCTATGCCTGCCTCTTTGCAGGATACATGGAACAATCCCTCTTCCAAAGCTACACTTGTTCTATCACCCATCTCTTCCTCCATTACATTGATGACTGTTTCGGCACTGCCTCGTGCTCCCACGAGAACCTCGAACAGTTCATCCACTTCACCAACACCTTCCACCCTAACCTTAAGTTTACCTGAACCATCTCTAATACCTCTCTCTTCTTCCTGGACCTCTCTGTCTCCATCTCTGGCATCCACCTGGAAACCGATATCCATTTTAAGCCTACCGACTCCCACAACTACCCAGAATACACCTCCTCCCACCCACCTTCCTGTAAAAAGGCCATCTCCTATTCCCAATTCCTTTGCCTCCGCCGCATCTGCTCCCGAGATGAGGCATTCCACTCCCGAACATCCCAGATGTCCTTGTTTTTCAAGGACCGCAACTTCCCCTCCACAGTGATCGAAAATGCCCTTGACCGTGTCTCCTGCATTTCCCGCAACTCATCCCCCACACCCCCTACCCACTATAATAACCAAAACAGAATCCCTCTCGTCCTCACGTACCACCCCACCAACCTCTGAATCCAACGCATCATCCTCCGACATTTCCTCCATCTGCAATCTGACCCCACAACTAAAGACATTTTTCCCTCCCCACCTTATCTGCTTTCCGGAGGGACCACTCTCTCCGTGACTCCCTTGTCCGCTCCACACTTCCCTCCAGCCCTACCACCCCTGGCACTTTTCCCTGCAACCGAAGCAAGTGCTACACCTGCCCCTACACCACCTCCCTCACCCCAATCCCAGGCCCCAAGAAGACCTTCCACATCAAACAGGTGTTCACCTGCACATCTGCTAATGTGGTATATTGTATCCGCTGTTCCCGTTGTGGCCTCCTCTACATCGGGGAAACCAAGCAGAGGCTTGGGGACCGCTTTGCGGAACACCTACGCTCAGTTCGCAACAAACAACTACACCTCCCAGTCACGAACCATTTCAACTCGCCCGCCCACTCCTCGGATGACATGTCCATCCTGGGCCTCCTGCATTGCCACAGTGATGCCACCCGAAAGCTGCAGGAACAGCATCTCATATTTCGCTTGGGAACCCTGCAGCCCAAGGGTATCAACGTAGACTTTACAAGCTTCAAAATCTCCCCTCCCCCGACAACATCCCAAAACCAGCCCAGCTAGTCCCCACCTCCCTAACCTGTCCTTCCTCCCACCTATCCCTTCCTCCCATCTCAAGCCCTACACCCATCTCCTACCTACTAGCCTCATCCCACCCCCTTGACCTGTCCGTCCTCCCTAGACTGACCTATCTCCTCCCTACCTCCCCACCTACACTCACCTTTACTGGCTCCATCCCCACCTCTTTGACCGGTCTGTCTCCTCTCCACCTATCTTCTCCTCTATCCATCTTCTATCCGCCTCCCCCTCTCTCCCTATTTATTTCAGAATCCCCTTCCCCTCCCCCATTTCTGAAGAAGGGTCTCGACCTGAAATGTCAGCCTTCCTGCTCTTCTGATGCTGCTTGGCCTGCTGTGTTCATCCAGCTCCACACCTTGTTATCTCAGATTCTCCAGCATCTGCAGTACCTATTATCTCTGATATCTTTGTGTTAGTTGCATTTTAAGAATGATATTTAATTCAAATTTTAACATTAAGATTGAGGTTGGATTTTATTGCTAAAATTTGTGAAAAACAAAGTGAGATAATGATTTAATCATTATTAAGAAGCCTGTGGCTGGATTTCATTGACAGGCACATCAATTCTTGCAGTAACCATTACCATAGACCTGGTCTCTCACGGACAGACTACATGTTGTGATTTAACCTGAGGGTCACCACACTTCAGGCAAGGGAAGAGTTTGAGAAGGAATTGAACCCACACTGTTGGCATTCCCACTAGACAACCTTCCTGACCAACATCTCACTACTTGGGAAACACTGGAGTAGAGAATTCCTATTGAAGGCTAGCACCTGCACAGATTAGGAAAAAAAATCTGGAATTAAGAATCTACTGATTACCATGAAATCATTGTCGATTGTCAGAAAAGCCCACCTGGTTCATAATGTCCTTTAGAGAAAGAAATCTGCCATCCTCACCTGGTCTGGCCTACATGTGACTCCAGACCCACAGCAATGTGGTTGACTCTCAACTGCCCTCTGAAATGGCCTAGCAAACCATTCAGTTGCATCAATCACTACAAAGACTCAAAGAAATGGAACTGGACGGATCACCTGGCATCGACCTGGGAACCGGAAAAGACAACAGCAGAAACAGCCCTGTCGACCCTGCAAAGTCCTCCTCACTAACATCTGGGGGTTAGTGCCAAAATTGGGAGAGCTGCCTCACAGACTAGTCAAGCAACAGCCTGACATAGTCATACTCACAAAATCATACCTGACAAACAATGTCCCAGACACCACCATCACCATCCCTGGATATGCCCTGTCTCACCGACAGGACAGACTGAGCAGAGGGTGGGCGGCACAGTGGATACAGTTGGGAGGGACTTGCTCTGGGAGTCCTCAACATTGACTCTGGACCCCATGAAGCCTCATGGCTTCAGGTTAAACATGGGTAATGAAACCCCCTGCTAGATTACCACATACTGTCCTCCCGTAGCTAATAAATCAGTACTCCTCCATGTTGAACATCTGTGGTGGGTAAGAGGACAAAATGTGCTCTGGGTGGGGGATTTCAATGCCCACCAACAAGGGCTGCTTGGCAGCAGTACTACTGATTGAGCTAGTCAGGTCCTAAAGGACATAGCTGCTAAACTGGGTCTGCAGCAGGTGGCAAGGGCAAAACATATTTGACCTCATCCTTACCAATCTGCCAGCTGCAGATGCATCTGTCCATGACATTATCGGTAACCGTGACCATTGCACAGTCCTTGCGGAGCTGAAGTCCCGCCTTCACATTGAGAATAACCTCCATCGTGTTGTGTGGCACTATCACCGTGCTAAATGGGCAGACTTTGAACAGATCTAGCAACTCAAAACTAGGCATCCATGAGGCGCTGTGGGCCAAAAACAACAGCAAAATTGTACTCCAGCACAAGCTGTAACCTCATGGCCCGGCATATCCCCCATTCAACCATTACCATCAAGCCAGGGGATCAACCCTGGTTCAATGGAGTGTGCAGGAGGGCACGCCAGGAACAGCACCAGGCATACCTAAAGATGTGGAAGCTATCAAACTTGCATGCTGAACAGCATAAGCAACAAGTGATAGACAGAACTAAGTGATCCCACAATCAATGGATCAGATCTAAGCTCTGCAGTCCTGCCACATCCAGTCATAATGGTGAGGCACAATTAAACAACTCACTGGAGGAGGAGGCTCCACAAATATCCCCATCCTCAATAATGGAAGAGCCCAGCACATCAGTGCAAAGATAAGGCTGAAGTTTCACAGCAATCTTCAGCCAGAAATGCCGAGTGGATGATCCACCTCAGCCTCCTCCAGTGGTCCCCAGGATCAAAAATATCAGACTTCAGCAAATTCGATTCACTCCACATGATATCAAGAAAAGGTTGGAGACACTGGGTACTGCATAAAGCTACAGGCCCTGACAACAGTCTGGCAATAGTACTGAAGACTTGTGCTCCAGAACTTGCTGCTCCCCTAGCCAAGTTGTTCCAGTACAGTTGCAACATGGGCAGCTACCTGACAATGTGGAAAATTGCCCAGGTATGTCCTTCACATAAAAAGCAGGACAAATTCAACCTGGCCAATTACCACCTCCCCCCCCCACCATCAGTCTACTCTTGATCATCAGTAAAATGACAGAAGGTGTCATCAATAGTGCTATCAAGCAGCACCTGCTCAGCAATAACCTGCTCAGTGACACCCAGTTTGGGTTCTGCCAGGGTCACTCAGCTCCTGACCTCATTACAGCCTTGGTCCGAACATGGACAAAGAGCTGAATTCCAGAGGTGAGGTGAGAGTGACAGCCCTTGACATCAAGGCTACATTCAACTGAGTGTGGCATCAAGAAGCCTGAGCAAAACTGAAATCAGTGGGTATCAGGGTGCAAACTCTCGGGTGGTTAGAGTCATACCTGACACATAGGAAGACAATCGTGGTTGGTGGAGGTCAGTCATCTCAGCTCCAGGACATCTCTGCAGGAGTTCCTCAGGTTAGTGTCCTATGCCCAACCAACTTCAGCTGCTTCACCAATGACCTTTCCTACATCATACTGTCAGAAGTGGGGATGTTCACTGATGATTACACAATGTTCAGCGCAAGACACTGTTGGGACCCATTTCTGAAGAAGGGTCTAGGCCCGAAACGACAGCCTTCCTGCTTCTCTGATGCTGCTTGGCCTGCTGTGTTCATCCAGCTCTACATCTTGTTATCTCATTTTGGAGTCTTACTCCTTCACTAGGTGTTAGTGAGTGAGGTAGTATCGGACACAGAATTTATAAGTAAAAGATCAAAGGGTCACACCACTTATGAGGATGTACTAAACAAACCTAAGATCCTGTTAAATCTTTAATCAGTTCGAAGGTTTTAATTGATTAATATGTATATGTAAATCCCTGAATTCATTTGAAGTCACTGTCCTAAGAAAACTTAAGGTTTTATCAGTGTAAAGAAGAGATGACATTTTAAGTCAGACAATGCATGTTAGGAATGAGGCCTTGTTTAGAATCTGTTTGTGTTTTGGTTTGAAGTCAGACTGGTTTTATTTCTGAAGTTGGAATTTATAAAATGCCTCATTGACTGACAGTCTGTAAATCATGTGCTTTTTGAACAAAATATAATGTATCTGCAAATTCAAATTCACCCCATAGGTGTGTGTGTGTGTGTGTGTGTGTGTGTGTGTGTGCTTGAGAGACAGTGTGTGTATGAGAAAGGATCTGTGTGTGTGTGTTTGTGTGAGAGGGAGAGAGTGTCCAGTGTGGTGGGGTCACCTGTAGCAGGACATGAACCCAAGATCCAGATTGAGACCTCGTCGTGGAAACAGAACTTAGTTATCAATCTCTGCTTGGTGACTCTGCATTGTTGTGTATCCCAAAATCAGCTTTGGAGGTCATTTACCCAAAGATCCGAGGCTGAATACCCTTGACCGCAAAGTGTTCCCCGACTGGGAGGGAACATCACCGTTTGGTGATTGTTGCGCGGTATCCATTCATCCGTTGTCGTAGTGTCTGCGTGGACTCGCCCATATACCATGCCTCAGAGCATCCTTGCCTGCAGTGTATGAGATAGACAACATTAGCTGAGTCACATGAGTATCTGTCATGTACGTGGTGGGTGGTGTTCCCATGTGTGATGGTAACGTCCGTGTCGACGATCTGACATGTCTTGCAGAGGTTACCATAACAGGGTGCTTTAGATGTTGTACTGAAGGTTGGGTAGTTTGCTGCGAACAATGGTCTGTTTAAGGTTTCGTGGTTGTTTGAAGGCGAGAAGTGGAGGTGCGGGGAAGATCTTCGTGAGGTTCTCATCATCATCCATAATGTGTTGAAGGCTGTGAAGAACATGGCGTAGTTTCTCCCCTCCCGGGAAGTATTGGACAACGAAGGGTACCCAATCGGATGTATCCCATGTCTGTCTTCTGAGAAAGTCATTATGGTTTTTCATTGTGGCACATTGGAACTGGCGATCGATGAGTTGAGCATTGTGTCCTGTTCTGGTTGAAGGGTGTGGTCAGATAAGTTGATGATGTAATTTCCCATGGTGGTACCAGGGGAGACTTGGTTATTGCTGGTGGTGATGCCAAGTTTTTTGTTCTTGGTATGCATGTAGGTGGTGTAGTTCTGTTGCCTCATCTGTTTGGCAGTGTCTCGTAACTGTACTGCTATATCTTAAGCACAAGTTGAAAATATGGACTCTATCTCAATTTCAAGGGTTACGGCGCTTGGTGTGGAGTTGGTGTACGAGATGATTGAGGACATGATCACTTCCATCTGGAAGGACAAGGACTGCTGATGTATGGGAACGCCATCACCTTCAAGTTCCCCTCGGGGTCACTCATCATCCTGACTTGGAAATATATCACCGTTTCTTCAGTGTCAGTGGGTCCAGATCCTGGAATTCCCTCCCTAAGGTCATTGTGTGTCAACCCATTGCAGGTGGACTGCAGTGGTTTGAGAAGGCAGCTCATCACCTTCTCCAGGGGCAACTAAGGACGGGCAACAAATGCTGGCCCAGCCAGCTACACCCACGTCCCACAAAATGAATAAATAAAAAATTAGATGAACTGAATAGTCTGCAATTCTGCTTGGCCTTTTGTAATGTACTTTACAGAGTTTTAAAACAATGACTTGTTTATTCAATAATTTACCATTTTTCACGTCATTTACTCCAGTCACAACAGAGTTTTAAAATTAATAGTTGCAATTAATTCATTAATGTAATTTAATCCTGGAATATCAGCTCAAGCTATTAAGACTTTAAAAAGACTTCAAACCCCCAGTCAATATAAGGATGATGGAAGCCATCTGCACTTGAAAACTCTAAACTCACAGATTGTTCAAATTATGTGACTCTGGCTGGAGCAGAAGTGAAAGGAAAGTAAGGAAGAACAAATTTGAGTTGTATAGTGTCTTTCAAAGCCACAGAGTGGACTCAATTCAATGTCCACTCCAACAAACCCCTCTGCCAACTCCGCATTCAGAATTTATTTGTGGGTGGGGGCATTTAATCAGGTGGTCACTGCCCTGCTTTCCCACCTCCACCCTGATTAAATCTGTGGCAGGAAGATTTGAGATGTCCTTCCCACCCCAACATCGTCTGAGCCCTTGAAGTGGGTGTACCTTAAAAATCCACCATTGGCCAATTAAGCTTTTGATCTCTCGTCCTAGTCTCCTCTCCTTTACCTTGCTGTCTGATTACAATCCTACGAAGCACCTCAGGCCATTTTACTGACTATTAGCAGAAAGGGACAGGCTCCAGGCTGACACCCACGAGAGAAAAAAATAATGGCACTGAAGTACTCTGTGGGATAATTGTGTACCGCCTTCATCTCAAATTCCACTGTGCTATTTAAATTAGATGCTAACCCGTTTTGAATAAACGCATTAAAATAGCAGAGAGAAATTTTTTACACAGAAGTGTTAACTATTTGCATACGATAAATTCACTGCGTGTATAAAAACCCAGTGTTTTTTTTCCCTAAATGCTACATTAAATGGAAAAGCCCCAGTAGTCAATCTCCTCTTTTTCAGCGGTCTCACTAACCCTTGCTTCTCACACAAGAACTATCAACCCTTTTCTCAGAAATTTAAGAAGGTTTCTTCTCACATCAGTTTCACGTTCACTCAACTCCATTAGAATTTTCCCTCATACTATATTTGTAGAAACAGTAAAGCTCACTAGGAATGCCAGTGTGGTTCAATTGGCTCTGAGTCAGAAGGGTTGTGGGTTCTCAGCCACAGCAGCCCACTTTCTCACGCCATCCCTCAATTGTCCCTCTCCCCAGAGATCCAACCTTTATTGATGTACGGTCAGATTCAATGAATCTGCTAATGCTCACAATCACCTCTCCTGATTGTTGTACATCAGTGGTCTTTGCAGGATTACAGAATTGCTATGGCACGGAAGACCATTTGACCCATTTTATCTGTGTCAGCTCTCACTAAATAAACAACTCAGCAAATGCCACACCCCTGTCCTCTCCCCGAAAATCCTGCACATTCTTCCTTCCTGGATAACATTCAATTCCTTCATGATTTTTTTTGTCATTTATTCATTCATACAATATGGGCACCATTGACTGGACCTACATTTATTACCCACCCCTAGCTGCCCTTGAGAAGGTGGCAGTGAGCTGCCTTCTTGAACCACTGCAATTTTTTGTCTTGATTGAACCTTCCTCCCTGGCATTCTCAAGAGTAGCTGTAAAATCAGAGGGCCGGCAGCTCAGCAGTGCCATCAATAGCAGGTGAACATAAGAGCATAATTTTTTTTATTCACTCATAGGAGGTGGGCATTACCAGCTGGTCCAGCATTTATTACTTATTCCTAGTTGCCCTTCAGAAGGTGGCGGTGAGCTACTTTCTTAAATCACTGCAGTCCACGTGCCCTTGGGGAGGCAATTCCAGGATTTTGCCCCAGCAACACTGAGGGAATATATATTTCCAAGTCAGGATGGTGAGTGGCTTGGAAGGGAACTTGCAGGGGATGGTGTTCCCTTGTATCTGTTGTCCTTGTCCTTCAAGATAGAAGTGGTCGTGGGTTTGGAAGGTTCTGTCTGAGGATCTTTGGTGAATTTCTGCAGTACATCTTGTAAATAGTACACATTGCTGTTACTGAGTGTCGGTGGTGGAGGGAGGGCATGCTAGTGGATGTAGTGCCAGTCAAGTGGGCTGCTTTGTCCTTGATGGTGTTGTTGGAATTGTACTCATCCAGGCAAGTGGTGAGCATTCCAGAACACTCCTGACTTGTGCCTTGTAGCTGACAGACAGGCTTTGGGGAGTCAGGAGATGAGCTACTCACTGCACTACTCCTAGCCTCTGACCTGCTCATGTAGCCACTGTGTTTATGTGGCAGGTCCAGTAGAAATTCTGGTCAATGGTAAGGATATTGGTCATGGGGGATTCAGTGATGGTAACACTATTGAATGTCAGGGTGTTTAGATTGTGTCTTATTGGAGATTGTCATTGTCTGGCATTTGTGTGGCACAAATTTACTTGCAAATTGTCAGCCCAAGCCTGGATATTGCCTAGACATAGGAGCATTCATCCCCTCGAGCCTGCCCTGCTATTCTATAAGACCATAGCTGATCTGTTCCAGGTCTCAACATCTCTTCTGTGCCAGTTCTTCATAGTCCTCAACTCTTCAATATTCCAAAGATCTATTCACTTATTCATTAAATACTTTTGGTGATCTAGCCTCAACAGCTCTCTGGGGTAGAGAATTCCGGATATCTACTACCATCTGGAAGAAGAAATTCCTTCACATTTCAGGTTTAAATTAACATTGTCTTATTTTGTATCCATGTCCCCTAGTTTGAGATTCTCCACTCGTGGAAACATCTTCTCAACATCTGCTCTGTCGAATCCCCACAGAATCTTATATGTATCAATAAGATGACCCCTCATTTTTCTAAACTTCATGAATAAAGGCCAAATCTGTCCAGTCACTCTTGATAAGTCAAAAGCCTCCATTTCAGTCCAGTGAATCTTTTGAACTGCCTGCAATGCTGGTAAATCCTTTCTTATACACAGGAGCAAAACTGTATACAGTATTTCAGGTGCAGCATTACCAATGGCCTGTGCAGTTGTAGCAAGAGTTCTCCATTTTTAAACTCCAAACCCCTCTCAATAAAGTTCAAAATTCCATTTGCCTTCTTAATTACTTGCAACACCTGCATGCTAACCGTTTTCCATTTCATGCACAAGAACACCCAAATCCCTTTGCACTGCACTTTTTGTTTGAAGTCTCTTTCCATTTAAATAGTAGTCTGCCTTTTGGTTCTTCCTACCAAAGTGCAAGACTTCAAACATTCCTCTATTAAACTCCATCTGCTAAGTTTTTACCCCTTACTCAACCCTTGCAGTTTTCTTATCTCCTCATCATAACATGCCCTCCCACTTATCTTTGGATCTTCAGCAAATTTGGATACGTAACATTCTCCCCCTCCTCCTCCAAGTAATTAATATTGATGGGAAATGTTTTAGGCCCTAGGAATCCCTACGGTGTGGAAGCAGGTCATTCAGCCCATACCAACCCTCCAAATAGCATCCACTCCCTCTCAGAGCCAGCCCTACCCTATTCCTGTAACCCTGCATTTCCCATGGCCATCCAAACTAGCATGCACATACCTGCAGACTACAGGCAATTTAGCACGGCCAAACCACCTAATCTGCACATCTTTGGACTGTGGGAGGAAACCGGAGCACCTGGAGGAAACCCACGCAGACATGGGGAGAATGTGCAAGCTCCACACAGACTGTCGCCCGAGGGTGGAATTGAACCCGGGTCCCTGGCACTGTGAGACAGCAGTGCTGACCAGTGAGTCACCATCCTGCCATGCCACTATGCTGCCATTAGTTACATCTTTCTAACCTGTAAAGGACCCACTAAACCCTACTCAATGTTCCTATGCGTTAACCAATTCTATATCGATTCTAATATATTATCACCAGTATCATGAACTTCTGTTTTGTTCATTAACTTTTTATGTGGCACTTTATCAAATATCTTCTAGAAATCCAAATACTCTGCATCTACCAGTTTCCTTTTATCAATTCTGTTTGCTATATCCTCAAAGAATTCTAGCAAATTTTACAAACATAATTTCCCTTTCACAGACCGTGTTGATTCTGTTTGTTTGTGTTAACCTTCTCTAAATGTATTGCAGTGACTTCTGTAATAGTGGACTCTTTCCCAATGACAGATATTAGGCTAATCGGTTTTTAGTTTCTTTCTATCTCTCCCATCTTGAAAAGAGGTGTCACATTTGCAGTTTTCTATTCCATTGGATTCCTCCTGGAATCTAGTGAATTCTGGAATATTTCACCAGATCCTGGTGAGCTGTCTGCCTTCAATTCTGTTAGGTTGTCAGATAATTTGTCCTTTGTGATAGAGACTGGTACAAGACCTTTCCTCCCATTAATAACTTCCTTATCTGACATCTTTGTGATGTAACTGTCCTCCACCCTAAAGACCAAAGCAAATTATTACCTTAAATTATCTGTCATTTCCCTGTTCCCTGTTTTAATTCCCTCCTGTAACCTCCAAGGGCCCCATAGGGTAATGGTCTAGTCGTATCTAGTGGCAGATGATGGAATTTGAATTCAATTAAAATAAAATCTGGAATTAAGAGTCTAACCATGAATCCATTGTTGATTGTCAGGAAAACCCATCTGGTTCATTGATGCTCTTTAGGGAAAGAAACTGCCACCTTTACCTGGTCTGACCTTCATATGACTCCAGACCTAAAGCAATGTGATTGTCTCTTAACTGCCCTCTGGGCAATTAGGGATGTGCAATAAATGCTGGCCAGGCCAGTGATGCCTTCATCCTGTTAATGAATAAAAAACAGCTCACTTTACTTACTCTCTTTCTCTTTCTTCTTCATAAAAAGAAGCTCTTGCTGTTTGTTTTTATATTTATATTTCCTGCTCATTTACTTTTACAGTCAATTTCCTCCATCTGTATTAGTTTTATAGTTATCTGCTGCTGGTCACTGAGAATGTTCCCAATCCTTTTTCCAAGATTTCTAAGCTGTCCCTGTGGACATGGGCACGGGAGCATTGTGTGAGCTGCACGAGACTGAATCACAAACAGGGCCAGTATCTTCCAAAGCATGAAGGTGTCGTGCTCAAAGCTGGCAATGGGTCGGTGACACTGATTTGTATACACGCCTTTAACAGCCAGTGTTCTGTGGGTGTGATTGAGTCATGTGGCAGCAACTGCAGGGAAATGTTTTTTAAAAATCACCTCGACTGCTTTTCTCTAATTCCCTCTCTCCAGTTGATGGGAGTGAGTCATTTTTTTTGTGTGTGATTTTGTTTGTTTTGTTTTGAAGGATGGAAAAGCTCCCTGAACAACTTCCATCAGAGTTGAGTATAAAATGGGTCAGTGCTTGTGTTTTATTTTAATGGCTTTCTCTGAAGGGTTTAATTTAAAACTTTATTTGATCATTTTGAAAAGAAAATTTGACTTGCCTGAACATATACACAAATGATGCCCAGAATTCTCATTAGGCACTGGCTAGTGAGATGTGTTTGATCTGCCAGTCACAAATTAAGCCATTTTCTCCTGCTGTTAGCCAGGTGCCCTCTTAAAATCACTCCTTCTGTTTTAACCCAGCTCCTTCATTTCAACGGTATCAAGCAACCAGATTGTGTTCAGCAAGCTCCCAAAAACAGCAATGTGATTATGAGCAGAAAATCCTATTTATTTTAGGTGACGTCAGTTTTGGGATAAAACATTAGCTGGGGTATTGGGGACAACCTTCCTGCTCTTGCTTGATTAATGCCAGGGGATATTTTCTGCCTATTAGTAGATAGTTGAGGCCTGAGTTTAGCACTTCATTCAAAAGGCAGTGCAGCTCTCCGCTAGGAGTATCAGCCTTAGATTTTATCATAGAATCCTTATAGTGTGGAAGCAGGCCATTCAGCCCATCCAGTCCTCACTGGCCCTCGGAAGATCCCACCAGACCCAATCCTATCCCTGGCACCCTGCATTTCCCATGGCTAACCCACCTAACCTGTATATCTCTGGACATAATGGGTAATTTAGCCACGGCCAATCCACCTAACCTGCACACCTTTGGACTGTTGGAGGAAACCAGAGCACCCCGAAAAACCCAAGTAGACAAGTGGAGAACATGCAAACTCCCATACACACAGTCACCCAAGGCTGGGATCAAACCTGGGTCCCTAGTGCCGTGGGGCAACAGTGCTAACTACTGAGCAACTATGTCACCCTTAGTCTCTGTGCCTCTTTGCGTGCCCAAGTCTCAGGAACTTAAATCTGCTGGCAGGAATGCAATCAACTGAACCAATTTTTCATTTCACTTAATTCGTACATTCAAGCCTCCACTAATTTCATTCCATCTAGATGGAAGCAGATTGTTACCAAATGCTCTGTTGTTGCTGATTTACTGAACCAGCACAGCTCTCTCCAAGTCCAATGCTGAGATAGATGGTGATTCTCTGTGATGTGAGCCTCTGTATCAGTGCTGAGTTCTGGCACAAAGTAGAGAATGAATAGGTACATTAACAAGATTCAGTAGTTAATAGCCTTGAGTCTAGGCTTCTGCAACACGTTTGAACTTGAGAATGACTGCACTTTTTCAGAACTGGGGGTCTGAGAACTTCCTGAAGTGCCAACATTTGGAACAATGTGCCAAATCAAGACCTCATCTGCCCCATCTATAGGTGTAAAGGAACCAATTAAAGTACTTCCAAGTAAACCAGGCAAGTTATTCCTGGTGGTTTGACCAATATTTATCACTTAATCAACATCACTGGAAGAGATGGTGACATTGCTGTGCACAGACTGATGACACAATTCCTACAGAGGCTAAGCTTCGAATATATGTTATTGGTATAAAGTGTTCTGCAATGAAAGGGTCTATATAAATGTAAGCTTGTTCTTTTGCTGGGTGCTTGGTGCTACCCTTCAGTTAAAATATAAAACTGAGGCCCCCGTATACTCTGGGGTGAAAACTAATCAAAGCAATCTGCTCAAAGAAGAGCAGATATTTTAACCCAAGACATTAAAGGACCGTTGTCAATTGTGCAACCTTCCTAAAAACAGAATTTTTGTTGTTACAGATACCAGACTCTCTTCTCTAACTTATTGCATGGAATGCTTAGAGATATTGCAATAATGTAATTAGACATTATATAAATGCAGGCACGGAATGGATCCTGAACTGACCAACGAGGCTTCGTTTAGTGCTTACAGAGGATTCCTGTAGACTACCTGCATGCATTACTGAAGTCTGGCATTATTTTGAAACTGGATTAAGGATGTCCTTTGTGGGGACCCTTACCACAGCCTGACTCACTTCGGTTTTTCACATCCCCATTTCACTGTGTTTTTTATATAACCTGGCTTTCACTTCACTTGCAACAGACCTTGGCACAGTTCCTGAGCACTAGTTACAATCTTTCGCTTCTGCAAAGGCAGAGTTGAGGGAGGGTGCATTTTGCTGACACAGTCTTTCACTGATGCACAATTCTGTTTTTATCTTAAAATACTCATCTTTCTTCAGCTTATTGTTTCAATGGACAGGGTTCAGTCAGCAGCATTCTCGCCTCCAAGTTAGAAAGTTGAAAGAAAGGAACGCAAAATCTAGGCTGGACATGGTGCAGCACTGAGGGAGCTATTGTCTTTCAGACTTGTTAAACTGAGGTCCCTGACTTCTCTCACAAGCAGGACATAAAAAAAATCCCATAACACTATTTCTAAGAATCCCTCTAATGTGGAAGCAGGCCATTTGGCCCGCCAAGTTCACACCACCCCTATGAAGAGCATACCACCCAGTCCCTGTAACCCTGCATTTCCCATGGCTATTCCAGCCAAACAACACATCCCCAGACACTACAGGACAATGTGGCATAGTCAATCCACCTAACCTGCACATCTTTGCACTGTGGAGAAAAAACTGGAGCACCTGGAGGAAGCTCATGCAGACATGGGTAGAATGTGCAAACTTCACACAGACAGTCGACCAAGGGTGGGATTGAACCTGGGTCCCTAGCGCAGTGAGGCAGCAGTGCTAACCACTGAGCCACCATATGAAGAGCAAGAAGAGACAGGTTGGTCTCGGCCATCATATGTACCTCAATCAACCAGATTATTGTATGCTCATTAACTTATTGCTGTTTGTCAGAGCTTACTACATCCAAATTAACTGTCATGTTTCCTAGAACAGTTGTTTTAAATGAGAAGTAGTGTGATGGTGGAGGTATGATGGTGAGGGGAATCTCAGCAAAGGACAACATTACAGGAGTCCCTCAGGGTAATGCCTTAGCCTCAATCCTCGATGTACCACTTCCAGCCTGGATTTTGTGTTCCTTTCTTTCACCTTCCTAACTTGGAGCGAGAATGCTGCTCTCTGAGGAGCTTGGGATGCTTGAAGATGATTGTTCAATGATCAGCACCATCCACGCTCCTCAGATACTGAAGTAGTCCATGTTCAAATGCAGCAAGACCTAGACAATATCCAGGCTTGAGCTGACAAGTGGCAAGTAACATTTGTACCAAGTAATAACCTTCTCCAACAAGAGAGAATCTAACCATCAACCTTTGATATTCCATTGCATTACCATTGCTAAATCTGCCACTATTAACATCCAACAAGATATCATTGACGAGAAACTGAACTGGACTAGCCATACAACACAATGGGTGAGAGCAGATCACAGGACACTTCAGTGAGTATCTTATCTCCTGACTCCCCAAAACCTGAGCACCATCTGCAAGGCACAAGTCAGGAGTGTGATGGAATACTTCTCACTCGCTTGGATGAGTTAAGCTCCAACAGCACTCAAGAAGATAGGTACCATCAAGGGCAAAAGCATCCTGCTTGATTGGCACCACATGCACAAACATCCACTTTCTCCACACTCAGTAGAAGCAGTGCATACCATTTAAAAGCTGCACTACGGAAATTCACCAAGAATCCTTTGGCAGCATCTTCCAAACCCACAACCGCTGCAATCCAGAAAGACAAGGGCACCAGACGCATGGCAACACTACCATCTGCAAGTTCCCCTCCAAGCCACTCACTGTCCAGACTTCCAACTATATCGCTGTTCCTTCAGTGTAGCTGGGTCAATATCCTGGAATTCCCTCCCTCAGGGCATTGTGGGGGGATACCTACAGCACATGGAGTGCAGCGGTTCAGGAAGGTAACTCACCACCACCTCCTCAAGGGCAACTTATGGTGGGCAATAGATGTTAGCTCAGCCAGTGATGCCCACATCGTCTCAACGAAATTAAAATAAGGAAGGAGTTAAATTAATGCAAGTCCTTCCTTCTGTTTACTTGGTTTGGATTCAGAATGCAGAATAAAATCAGCATGTTCAGAGCGCATTACCACCGCAAGCAATGGCCCTACCCTCTGTGGAAAACTCAGCAGCCAATGAATTTGTTGTGAGAGGGCTGACCATGCCAGTATGCAGGGTGGAGTGTCAAACTTCCCACTTACATGGGCAATCATGTCTAACATACATCCGAACCACACTCCAGAAGCATTGCTCAAGGTGGCTCCTGGATTGCTGCTGACTAGAGATTTGTACATACACAAACATACAAGTTAGATGTAGGAGTAGGTAATTCAGCCCTTTGAGCCTGTCTGCCTTTCATTTTCCTCCCCAGTACCCTTTGACTCCCTTGTTGATCTATCTAATAGCAAACCCTCATCTTAGATACTATGGGGGTGGGTGGGGGTGCGAGGCATTGGTGGGGTGGGGGGGTTGCTGGAAACATTAGTTTTATTGAAGACTATGGAAAGGAATATCAGGCAAGGTATGGAGATGAGATTGTGAATGTATTCAAAGCTAAAGGACAGACTCGTCACTAATAAAGGAGTTGAGGATAACGGGTGTCAGGCATGATGCAATCATATTAGCCATGACTTTATTCAATAGTGCAGCAGGCTCAAAGGACCAAATGGCCAGCTCCTATTTCTTATGATTTTTATATTATTATGAATCTTAGACGTATTGTCGGCTTTTTTTTTTGGCAGGACAAGGTCACCAACTCTTGTCCTGAAGTCTGTTAATTCTATTGGCAGGCATTTATTGCCAAGCCAGTAATGTCTGCACTAGCTCAGCCTCGTGAGCCAGATGGTGATGGCTGTATGCCCCAGGACCTAATGTACAGTGAATTTGACACTAGATCACAATCTCCTGGGTCGTCATAACTCCTCGATGAGGATGCCTACAAACAGGATATGAAGAAGATGGACATTGATGCTGACAGCTGGGAGACAGTCACTGATGCCTGTGACCTCTAAAGATTGACTTGTTTGGAAGAGTATCTGAAGAGGCAAACTGAATCAGAAAGCTCATTAAGTGGAGACGAGCACCCAGAGAGAAAAGCAGAGGCCGGAGAAACGTGCACCTTCTCAGCTCACTGCCTTCTACTGAGATTGCACTGCCAGGCTGGGGCTCCTGAGCCAAATCAGGTGATTCCTAACACAGAGCCGACTGAGTGACACAAACCACTCCCTTACAAGATGAAAGCTACCGCAGACAGAGTAGGGATAAATCAGACTGCACATTGTGTTACAGTACAACAGCAGCTTCTACCCACAGAACTTTGGTTGCTAATGTCAAAGGATATGGGGAGAAAGCGGGAACAGGACGATCAGCCGTGATCATTTGGAATGACAGAGCAGGTTTGCAGGGCTGAATGGCCTACACTTGCTTCTATTTTCTATGACAGTGTAAGTTGAGACCACTGCTCTAAATATGCAATCCAAGACGTTGTGAGTTGCTGCTTTTGCTCCAAAACCTCAGGCTTTCACTCAAAATGTTGACACTATGATGTGCGAAGGGCACACATTAGATTTGTACACTGATGGAGATGTTTACTACTCAGTAACTGGTACACTGTGCACTAAACAGCTTAAATGAAGGCTGTGCAACAATCTTACGCTGCAAAATATGCTTCTGTGAGTTTGGCTGTGACTCACGTCTTTGTATAGGAAATTCATGATTCTACATCAGGAAGGCCCCAGAACCCATCCTGAAAATCACATTCCAATTTCACAATTGAAAAATATTCACATTTATTAACTGGAGAAGGGGTGGGTGGGTTGATAAAACGACACAACAAAAATTACCTCAAGGGGTTTGCATGATGCCACAAACCACGAGCAAATCCAAAGCAGTTTGTTTTCTCAGGCTGAGATTTCCATTGTTGTTCCTCCTACATGTACGTGATTTATTTATGACATATACATATATTAAAAACTGGATTTTAAATGTACACAAAACAAGTGAAGCTTGCAGCTGTTGTAACAAATATCAATAGCAATGAGGCTTCTTTCAGCTGATTTGCAATGATGCTCCCAGTTTTAAAATAAACTCAGATTTAAGCACTGGGTATTGACTTTTAGCTATTTAATTTTTCTCTATCCTTTCATGCCATGTGAACATCCCTTATTCCCCATCCCTATCTGCCTTTGAACTGAGTGGCTTGCTAGACAATTTCAGAGGGCAGTTAATAGTCAACCACATTGCTGTGGGTCTGGAGTCTGATGTACATAAGAACTAGGAGCAGGAATAGGTAATTCAGCCCCTAGATCCTGCTCCGTCATTTAATATGCTTGTGGCTGATCTGTTCTTGGCCTCAAACTCACTTTCCCACCTGCTCTCCATAACCCTTCAACCCGTCAGCACACGCGGCATGGTGACTCAGTGGTTAGCACTGCTATCTCACAGCGCCAGACCCAGATTCAATCCTACCCTTGGGTGACTATTTGTGTCGAGTTTGTATGTTTCTTCCGGATGCTTCAGCTTCCTCCCACAGTCCAAAAATGTGCAGGTTAGGGTGGATTGGCCATGGTAAATTTCACCATAGTGTCCAGGAATGTGTAGGCTGGGTGGATTAACCCTGAGAAATGCAGGGTTACAGAGATGCCCTTTGGTTGGGCTAGGTGGGATGATCTTGGAAGGTCATGCGGACCCAATTGGCCTAATGATCTGCTTCCACACTGTAAGGATTTTATCTAGGTCAGATGAGATAAGAATGGCAGATTCATTTTCTTAAAGAACACAAAGGAGCCAGGTGAGTCTTACAACAATGACAGTTGTTACAGCCACCAGTACTGAGACCAACTTTATTTTCAGACTTTATGAACCAAAATCCAATTCTGCTGGGTGCCTTGGTGAGACTAATTAATGAGACATTGTACGACACAAAAACAGTGGGCGTCTGGGTGGGTGGGGGCAAAGAGAGGTTATTGCATCCCTGCTGAGTGCAAACAATAACAGAATTACTAACACAGTTCTGTTCACAATTATAGAACAAGGCAATACAGAAAAAGGCCATAAGGCCCATCGTCCCGATGCTGGTTGTTTGGTGGAGCTATGCATTGATCTAACTTGTTTATTCTTTCCCCATAATTTATATTTATTTTTGAGTATTTATTCAATAATCTGTAATATGATAGACAATAAAAAGCAAAATACTGTGATAGCTGGATAGCTGAAATTAAAAAAAACAAAAGTATTAGAAACTCCCAGCCGGTAAGGCAGCACTTGTGGAGAGATAGAAACAGACTTAACAGCTCAGAAAGTTCACAGACCTGAAAGTTTAACTCTGTTTCTCTCTCCGTTGATGCTGCCAGACCTGCTGAATGCTTCCACCACTTTCTGTATTTATATTATGCATCAATCTACAGTTTTATCATTCTGCATGTTATATAATTCATTTACTATAAGGCTTACCCTGTAAACTAGCTGACACTGTATCCTTTATTTGTACAAGCAATATGGGCATTGCAGACAAAGCCAACATTTGGTCCCCTCCTTAATTCCAAAACTGATGCTTCACAGACCTTTTCAGAGAGTTGAGAGTTACATTGTGTGGGTCTGGAGTCACATCTGGGCCAGACTGGATAAAGGCGGCAGATTTCCCTTTCTTTTTACAACAAACAATGGTAGTTTCACTGAGACTAGCTTGATATTTAATACTTGAACTCACAACTCCATTGTTGGATTTCAAACCAAGCATTAGCCTGGGCCTCCCTCCGGATTATTAGCCCAATGATCTTAGCACAGTGTCACCATCTCTGTGTTTTATTAGCTCACCTTTACCAATACCCAATGGTGTCAGCTTGGCATAGTATCAAAGGCAAGAGGTGGCAGTTTCAAGCCCACACACTGCAGAGACTTGAGTACATAATTCAGGCTGACGCCCCCTCTGAAGGAGTGCTGCCCTGTCACCTTTTCAGGTGAGATGTTAAACTGAGGTCCTGCTCACCCCCTCAGTTGAAGTTCTTGTGGCACAGTTTGAGCAAGAGTCGAGGAGCCCTGGTGGCACAGGATGGCACAGTGGCTCAGTGGTGCTGGGACCTGGGTTGAATTCGACTCTCGGGCGACTGTCTGTATGGAGTTTGTACACTCTCCCTGTGTCTGCATGGGGTTTCCTCCGGGTGCTTCAGTTTCCTCCAACAGTCCAAAGATGTGCAGGCTAGGGTGGATTGGCCATGCTAAATTGCCTGTAGTCTTCAGGGATGCCTAGATTAGGTGAGTTATAGGGGGATGGATCAGGGTGGGATGCTCTGAGGGTTGGTGTGGACTTGTCGGGCCGAAGGGCCTGTTTCCACACTGCAGGGATTTTATGATCAGTCGGGATAGCACAGTGGTCAGTGGTTAGCACTGCTGCCTCACAGCACCAGAGACCAAGTTTGATTCCACCCTCGGGCGATTGTCTGCGTGGTGTTTACACTATCACCCCACGTCTGTATGGAGTTTCCTCCAGGTGCTCCAGTTTCCTTCCACAGTCCAAAGATTAGGTGGATTGGCCATGCTAAACTGCCCATAGTGTCCAGGGATATGCAGGTTAGGTGGGTTAGCCGTGGGAAATGCAGGGTTACAGGGCAGGGCGTTGGGTCTGGCTGGGATTCTAGTTGGAAGGACTCGATGAGCTGAATGGCCTCCTTTCATGTTGTAGGGATTCTATGAAATAAACATATTATTTGCTCACTATCACAATAGTGTTTGTTGGAACTTGCAGCATGCAAATCTTCCTGCATTACAACATTGATATTTCATAGACTTATTCACTGTGCTTCTCAGATGATCGGAGGCCGTGAAAGATGCTACATAAATATGAAGTATTCTGTCTTCCAGGTTCCCCACAGAGAAAAGTTTTGCTGATTTATATTGTTCTGTGTTTTAGCAGAATCCAATCTTGACTTGCCTGATGATCCTAAGGGGCTGCGTAGTAATCAAGACCAGCAAGAGGGATAGAAGAAGTGTAGTGGCGTGGTGGGAAGAGGTTAAAAAGAAGGTCCAATTTCAATTGAAGATGCAAGATCTAGAAGATTGTAGGAGAAAGAGAAAGGAAGAGGAATTGGTGAAATGCTAATTGTTGAGTTACTTATTAATCTTTCTGCTTCACTTGCCATTGTATCTAGAATTCATTTGGAGCATACCATCGCGCCTGTCTGATGGTGAGGTATTTGATCTTCAACACTGTATATACCACAGACAGCGTGCTGTCTCTGGGGAAATGAAAGTGTGAGCTGCAGTGGGTTGGCGAAGTGAAAAGCACAGCCTTTCTGTAGCCCGATTGCATGTGCTCCTGGTGTGTCTACATTCTGAGCCTCTCAGTTCCATCATTTCAAATTTAGGAAGTAGGAATAGGATGTTTGTCTTGGTGAAGTTTCTCAGTCTCACACAACATTTCAGTGTTTCCAGTCACCGAGGGGCAACAAGTAATGCTGCTGATCACTGCTCCCCCACTACTGCCCCCCACAGTTCACATGGTATATGATGTTGTGAAACTAGAAAGGGTTCAGAAAAGATTTACAAGTATGTTGCCAGGGCTGGAGGGTTTGAGCTATTGGGAGAGACTGAAAAAGGCTGGGGCTATTTTCTTTGGAGCATCGGAGGTTGAGGGGTGACCTTATAGAGGTTTGTAAAATCATGAGAGACATGGATAGGGTGAATAGACAAGGTCTTTTCCTCAGGGTAGGGGAGTTCAAAACTAGAGGGCATAGGTTTAAGGTGAGAAGGGAAAGATTTAAAAGTGACCTAAGGGGCAACATTTTCGTGCAGAGGATGGTGCAGGTATGGAAATGAGCTGCCAGTGGAAGTGGTGGAGGCACGTACAATTACAGCATTTAAAAGACACCTGGATGGGTACATGAATAGGAAGGGTTTAGATATGGGCTAAATGCTGGCAAATGGGACTAGATTTATTTAGGATATCTGGACAGCATGGACGAGTTGGACCAAAGAATCAGTTTCTGTGCTGTACATCTCTGTGGTTCTATATGCATGGCACGCAATCTGAGATGATCCCACAACATGCCTTGGGATTTGTTGTGTTTGCCAATTAAATCAGATTGGTGTAGGGATGTAACACTATCATAACATTAACATAAAATCACAGAAAATAGGAGCAGGAGTAGGCCATTCAGCCCTTCAAGCCTGCTCCACCATTCAAGAGGTCCATCCAGCTCAGTACCCTGTTCCCACTTTCTCCCCTTTGATCCCCTTAGCCCTAAGAACTATACCTAACTCCTTCTTGAAGACATTCAGTTTGTCTGGCCTCAACCACTTTCCGTGGTAGAGAATTCCACAGGCTGGGTGAAGAAATTTCTCCTCATCTGAGTCTTAAATAGTCTACCCCAATTCCTTAGACTGTAATTCCTGATACTGGACTTCCTGGTCATCAGGAACATTTACCCTGTCTAGTCCTCTTATATGTTTCTATGAGACCTCCCCAAATTGTTCTAAACTCCAGTGAACATAGTCTTGACCGATCCTACCTCTCTTCATACGTCATCTCAGGAATTAGTCTCATAAACCTTTGTTGTACTCCCTCTGTAAGTGCTAATGCAGAATCCCTCCATGCTCACTAATCTACAATGGTTCCAAGTCCACCAATGTCTTGACTTTCAACTTTGTATATTCATTTTCAATTCCCTTTTATGGGCTCTCCCCTATCTATCGCTGCCATTTTCTCCTTCCTTATTACCCTATGAGATCTCTGAGCTTCTCCACGTCTGGTTTCTTTCACATTCCCCACTCAGTTTGTTCCACTATATGCGACCATGCCTTCAAGCAGCCTAAGCCCTGAGCTCCGAAAGCAGGGTGGGGGAGCGAATGGCTTAGTGATATTATTTAAGTTTAGATTCAGATTTATTTATTTGTTACATGTACAAAGTATAGGAATACATAAGCACAGCGAAAAGTGCACAAAGTTGCCATTCACTGGTGCCCACTTGGTTACAAAAACCAGAATTAAAAGATTTAACAGAACCAAAAAGGTAAGCAAGAAAAAAGGAAAAGTCCAGATCTCAATGTCCCAAGTCCCAGCTCCATAATGGTGCTAGACTATGCACAATTATCACTAGACTATTCATCCAGAGGCCCAGATACAGACCTGGGTTTGAATACCACCATGGCAGATGGTGGAATTTGAATTGAATAAAAACCTGAGATAGCATCTAATGATGACCATGAAACCACTGTCAAAGGAAAACCCCAACACTAATGTCTTTTGGAGAAGGAAATTTGCCATCTTTACCTGTTCTGAACGACATGTGACTTCAGACCCACAGCAAAGACGTTGACTCTTAATTGCCCTCTGGGAAATTAGGGATGGGCAATAAATGCTGGCCTAGTCAATGACGCCCACATCCTATGAATGAATAAAGAAAAAACTCCACCATCCCCACCCCAGTAAAATTGACCTCATAACCCTGTTGCATTAATCTGAATTGGCACCAGGGAGAAGTTCCAAAAACATACAGAAAAGTTATAATTGTATGATGGTATTCCTAGTTTGTGTTTCTTATGTGATATAGTGAAGTCCAGCGGACTATGGGCTCGTGTCCCAGTGACTGACCACAAATTCCAAGCTCTCACTCCAGTGCTTGAAGTTTGTCTTTATTGTTCCACAGGCTGGGGCTAGCTGACATTTGTCGCCCATCCCTGTAAGTGTTCTTAAGATGGAGGTGCTGGAGTTTGGGTGAGATGTTAAACCGAGGGCCTGTTTGCAATCTCAAGTGGATGTGAATGATCTATTGGCCACATATGAGACAGACACTGGATTTCTCCCTGGTATCCTAGGTAATTTTCATCCCTGCAACCAGTATCACTTTTTTTTAAATCAAGAAAATGCATGAACCCATTGGTGACACAGGATTTTGCCATGTACAAATTCAAACAGAGTTCCCGCTTTGGAAAGCAGTTCATTGGCCGAAAAATGCCCTGAGATGTTGTGATTCGGGGCAGTTCCTGTCCTTGATCAGGTTGCTCTCAGGGCTCCTAATAATCAAATGTAAAAGGTCAAACAGGCCAAATCATCATGAGTTGAAAAATCACTGGTCTTTCAGCATCTTCTCTGCTTCCAAACTCCACCTTGCCAACAGTGTCAATCTAACTGACCCTGCTGTTGTCAGTTATTGCTTCTTTGATATCTAAAGGCATGCCTCTTATTGATACATTGCTTCATCAGCACGTGGTTGTTGGACATTCCTAGAGTCTAGGAGTGCCTCAGCGCACCAAGCAGAACTGTGGGTGGGGAAAACATCAGCAAATTACAAAACCAAAAGCAACGTCAATTATTCGAACAATGTAGGTGGTTCGACCAGAATGATGACAGAAGCACTCTGTAGGTGGGTGGAGGTGACGGGACTTGTGTTCCTTGGGGTAAGGCAATGGAACACATTTCGACGGCAATGTCAATGTGAAGAACAGGCCAGGCACAGCACTGGATCTAAAGTACTTTAAGCAACCGTATTGTCAATAAAAAGGTTGGGAATGCGAATCAGAAATTGAGCTGCAAGGTTCCTGAAGCAGTTCCCAGACCAAAGGTAGAATATTGTGGGGAATAACAATGTAAAATTTGATCTTGGTGGAGACACAGTATGAGCAAAATCACGTTGATTTCCTGTTATACACCCAATTGCGTTGCTTAACAGACCTTGAATTCCACTCTGGTCTGATTTCAACCCCAAATGCTGGCCATATTCCCAATAACAGCCCTGGCGGGGCAAGCCAAGTTTCATGATACACAAGTCAAGTAAAGCTCGCCCTGCTGTAGTTCTTCCTTTGCGATCTGACTGTCTGACACCCAGCCTATATCAGTCTTCAAGCCTCAGCAGCCTCCATCCTGGCCTGTGGTTCAACACCAATAATCGCAGGTTCAAGTCCCAACTCAGAGACCTGAGCATGGTCTCTCGTCTTACCTATCAATGCGAGAGTGCTGCACAGTTGGATGTGCAGGCAAGACTTTCACTTGTCCTGTCTGCCCTCTCAGGTGGATGTAAACCATCCCATGATATTATGTTGATGAAAAGCGGAGGGTTTATGACAGGCCTATCTTTGGCCCTCAAACAATATCTTGATATAGTAGTTATCGAACTGCCTTTTAAGGAAGTTGCTGTGTGCAAATTGACTGCTACAGTTCCTACATTCCAACAGTGTGTGCACATCAGAAAGTACTGTATTAGTTGTAAATTGCTTTTGAAATTGCTAGAATTGTGGAGGCTGCTATGCACATGTAGTTTTCTGTTAAGACGTCTTCACATGGCTCAAGACATTTATAACTGTAACTATTTAAATCTAATTTGAAAACCACCTTTGGTTTCTAGAACATTTACAGGAGTACAACATTGATGGTATAGGTCTGCTTATTTCCTAGGTACTGGAGTTTGAAACTTTAATAAACTAGGAAGGTGGGCGTTGCCATCTAGGCCAGCATTTGTTGCTCATCCCTAATTGCCCTTAAGAAGATGGTAGTGAGCTGCCTTCTTAAACTGCTACGGACAATATATGGTTGCTACGCCCAAAATATTTTCAGGGTTTTGATGCAGCAACAGTAAAGGAACACTGATATAGTTACAAGTCAGGATGGTGTGTGGTTTGGAAGCAAATGTGCAGTGGGTAGTGCTCCCATACCTCTGCCACACTTGTCCTTCTCGAGGGTAGTGGTCAAGAGTTTGGAAGGTGCCATTAAAGGAGTCTTGGTGAGTTGTTCCAGTGCATCTTGTAGTTGGTACACATTTTTAAAAATTCATTCATAGGATGTGGGCTTTCCTGGCCAGGCCAGCAATTATTGCCCATCCCTAATTGCCCAGAGGGCAGTTAAGAGTCAACCAGATTGCTGTGGGTCTGGAGTCACATGTTGGCTTGACCAGGTAAAGATGGCACTTTCCTTCCCTAAAGGACATTAGTGAACAAGGGTGCTTTGTGCACAAGGAACAGGCTGATACAGTAACAATGGTTAGAGTGACAGCGTTAAAGTAAGACCCTTGATTTTAACTCTGGTGCGATGTTGGGCAGGTGGGTAATAGTGTGTGTTAGAAACTCACCCTTTACTGCAGCAGCAAGGCCCAGGTTATTTTAATTTAGGACATGCAACCACAGATAGCCTGAAAAATACATTGCAAGGACCACTTTACAGGAAGCTCAAGAGATGGGAAGGATCAAGGAGGGAATTTCAGAGGTCAAAGTCTGGATAACCTGAAGGCTCAGCTGACAAGGTTGGCGAAAGGGCTTTGGAAATGTCCAAGAAGAACAGCTCTCAAACTGGGGTCTCTGGAGACTGAAGTCATCAGACTTCTCTCCCTCCAGATTTGGGCAATGCACATGCCTCAATGGTTGAACTTTTCAGTGAGAGTTACTGGCAGAGAGAGGTGGTGGGGGAGAAGGGGGAAAGAGATCTTCAGAAGAGCGACAGCGTTTCCAGAATGCTCCTTGATCATTTGTCAGGGCTTTTATTTTCCAGGAGAGATGCTGCAGAAATTAAAATAGATGAGGTCAAGTCTGCGACAGGATGGCATGCAGACACTTTGGCCCAACCAGGCCAAAAAGCTTCTCTCCATCTCATGCTCACTACCTTCCTCCATGTGCATGTTGCAGTTTCTGTACTGGAGAAGGAGCCACAAATGATATGAATTGGATGCTGTGGTAGATCAGAGAGTATTACAGTAAGGGGTGTTATGGGGACTGTACTTGTACAGTTTCTATATTAGTGAGGACCTAAAGACAAACCTTACATCAGCGAGTGTTATGCTAAGGGGATACAATACTGTTAAATGTGTGTCAAAATGATAGTAGCATTGTCTGTTAATAAAACATCAATGACCTTGTTATGTCACAACAAGCGCACACTCATAAGAATAATAACAAGAAAGTACTGGAAACTGAAATAAAAACTAAAAATGCTGGAAATGCTCAGAAGGTCAGTCAGAATGCGAAAAAGAAAAAGGCAGGTTAGTGTTTTGAGCATGAAACATTTATTAGAAGTTCATGCAATCAAAACATCATTTCAAGGGATTAAAAAGAGCACTTTGAGAGCTAAAAATAAGAATCTGTCTGATTGTTATGTCCCTCATAATCAGCCTAAAGCTATTGTACATGATTAATTAATGAGAGGTTGGATTAGCTAGGTGACCAATAACTGCAGATTGGAGACGGGAAGGTTAAAGGTTCAACAGTCATATGATAAAATCTCATGACGAGGACACCTTGGTCAGTAAAGGCCTGTAGATAAATTCTAATCTAGATATAACAATGTTGAGGTATTCAGCAAGCATTGAGATTAAATCATATGTAATGCAGAATGAGGCTATTCATCTTAGGATGCCTTGAATGATTAGTCCCACTCCTCACAGCCCTGCAAATATTTCTTTATCAAATATTTATCCCACTTCCTTTGGGAAGTTACCATTGAACCTGCTTCCCCTGCTCTTTCATGCAAGTTTTCCAGACCACGACAACTCACTGTTTTCTCATATCTTTGCCATTCACTGATATGTCGTCAGAGGAAATTGAGATGGGAGCTCTGGATTTCCCCCTCCTACCTCACCATGGTAAGCAGGTAATGGCACTCTCTGTGTAGGTGCCAGGGAATTCCCAGAGAGAGAAAGTCTCAACAGATACCTGGCATAATCAGTCCATTCCCTTTATCTCTTGTCTGTGACATAGATCATAGTAGTGTACTGCACGGAAATGGTTTATGCCGACCAGATATCCTAAATAAATCTAGTCCCATTTGCCAGCATTTGCCCACATCCCTCCAAATTCCTATTCATATACCCATCCAGATGCCTTTAAAATGTTGTAATCATACCGGCCTCCACCACTTCCTCTGGCCACTCATTCCACACACCCACCACCCTCTGCATGAAAAAGTTGCCCTTAGGTCCTTTTTAAGTTTTCCCCTCTCACCTTCAACCAAGCCCTCTAGTTTTGGACTCCCCAATTCTGGAGAAAAGACCTTGGCTATTTACTCTATCCATGACCCTCGTAATTTTATAAACCTCTATAAGGTCACCCCTCAGCCTTCGACATTCCAGGGAAAATTGCGCCAACCTATTCAGTCTCTCCCTATAGTTCAAACCCTCCAACCCTGGCAACATCCTTGTAAATCTTTTCTGCGCTCTCTCAAGTTGAACAACATCTTTCCTATAGCAGGGAGACCAGAACTGAACGCAATATTCTGAAAGTGGCCTAACCAATGTCCTGTACAGCTCCAACATGACATCCCAACTCCTATACTCAATGCACTGATCAATAAAGGGATGTGTACCAAACGCCTTCTTCACTATCCTGTCTTCCTACAACTCACCTTCAAGGAACTATGAACCTGCACTCCAAGGTCTTTGTTCAGCAATACCCCAAGGACCTTACCATTATAAGTCCTGCCCTGCTTTACCTTTCCAAAATGCAGCACCTCACATTTATCTAAATTAAACTCCATCTGCCACTCCTCTGCCCATCGGCCCATCAACACAAATTTCTCATGTGCAGGGCAGCAGAAAAGCTCCCCTAATGTCCCTTCCAGGATTACAACTGAGACGTCTATCATACCTCACTTGTTGTTGAGCTAAATCTATCTCCCGAAATTCTAGCACTTATTGCTCAGAAAAATGAACAGGAGATGAAGAGACAATACAGTGTGGAGCTGAAGGAACACAACAGATCAGGCAGCATTGGAGGAGCAGGAAAGTTGATTTTTTGAATCAGGACCCTTCTTCAGAAATGGGGAGGGGAAAGGGAGCTGGGAAATAAATAGAGAGGAGGGTAGGGGTGGGGCTGGGGAAAGTAGGTGGGATGGTGATAGGTGAGTGCAGGTAGGGAATGGTCGGGATTGGTCAGTGGGAAGGGTGGTGTGGATTGGTGGGAGAGAAGATGGACAGGTTGTGTCAGGTCAAGGAGGTGGGGATCAGAGGGAGGATTGGATGTGGGATAAGGCAAGGGGCGGGGAGATTTTAAAACTGGTGAATTCTATGTTCAGGCCATCGGGCTGTAAGCTCCCGAGGTGGAATGTGAGGTGTTGCTCCTCCAGTTTGCATGTGGTGTCTTTGTGGCACTGGAGGAGGTCCAGGATGGACATGTCACCCAGGGAGTGGAAGGGGGAGTTAAAATGGCTGGCAACCGGAAGGGATTGTCATTTGTTGTGAACAGAGCGCAGATGCTCTACAAAACGGTCTCAGAGTTGATGCATGGTCTCAACGATGTAGAGGAGGCCACATCGGGAGCAGTAGATACAGTAGACCAAGTTGACGGATGTGCAGGTGAACCTCTGTCTGATATGAAAAGTTTGCTTTTGGACTCGAATGGAGGTAAGAGGGGTGTGTAGAGGCAGGTGTAGTACTTCCTGCGGTTGCAGGGAAAGGTACCGGGGGTGGTGGGGTGAGTGGGGAGTGTGGAGTGGACGAGGAAGTCGTGGAGAAAGTGGTCCCTACAAAAGGCAGATAGGCATGGGGAGGGAATTATCTCTTTGGTCATGGGGTCAGATTGTTGGCAGATATGTTTTTCAGGATGTATAGCATCTTTGGCAGGGCTGGTATTTATTTCCCGCACTCTTACAGTCCTCGGGAAGGTGGTGATGAGCCGCATTCATTAAAATAACTGCAGTCTACATGACATCAATACCCTAGGAGTATTGCAACCAGGACTGTGACCCAGAAATGATGAAGAAACAGCAATGCATTTCCAAATTCAGATAGTGTGTAACCTGGAGAAGACGGTCTTCCCACATATTGGCTGTCCTCGATCTACTAGACAGAGGATATGAATTAGTGCTCCTTCCTGAGCTGAAGCTAACTGTGGCAATCCTACCTACGCCAAAGGACAGATCCACTTTATTCTGGAGATTCCTGCTTTGCATTTCTCGATGCTGATATCATCCAACATCCAGAAGACTTCAGAATTCAAAGTTAACTTTACCAAAGTCACACAATTTCTGAAAGGAACAACATCCACAATTCATAAAACTCCTTTAATGCAGTAACTCAAAGGAACAACCATCAAACAAAATTTGACAGTGAGACACATAAGAGATATTAGGCAGATGATCAAAAGCGTGGTCAAAGAGATAGCTTTTAAGTAGTACCACAAGAGCCAACCAATGGCTGTGAGCTTAATAAGGGTGGTGTAAAGTAAATAAACTAGGGTCTTGTGGTACAGAGCTTGTGTCCCTGCCTCTGAAGAAGCAGGCCCAGGCTCTAGTTCCACCTCCTCCAGAAGTATGTAACAATATCTCTGAACAGGTTAATTAGAAGATATCTAAAGTTAATTAATTGCACCATCTCTAAAACACGTTTCTTCATGCGGATGAATAACCTCTGCACTTTCCATCACCCTATCTTCAGCAATTGATGCGTGGTTAGAGAAGTTGCTTAATCTGACCCAGTTAGGAGCCTTGGCCAGGAGTTTCCGTGTCAAGTTGTCTTTTTTTGCTTGAGGTTCTAAGTTTGCTCAATGCAGTGTCATTCTAAGAAAACAGAACACTGCACATGAAACAGATGGGGCAGCCCAGAGAGATATGTAAGTTAAATCAAACGATAACACAAGCCTTTCCTCATTTTCTTACAAGGAATAGAAGACCAGGAATTATTGCGGGGCACAGCAACTCCAAAATCTACACAGTAAAAGTAAAATAGATAAAGTCACCATAATCCCATTGTCCCCTAGGCTGCTCTCCCCTTAGAGAGAGACGAATGGTGATGGCTTAACCTAAGGGTCACTACGCATCAGGTGAGGGGCGAGGTTGAGAAGGCAGGATGTGTAGCTCAGAACCTGACCACTCGGTTGATCCCAATGTTTCTGGTCTGCATGAGACTGTCTCTCCCTTCCTCATCTCCCATAAGCATAACACTATGCACTCCTCCCTCGTTGTTTCACCTAACTTCCCCCTTAAATCCCATCTTATGTTATTCACCTCAAATGAGGAAGCATGTGAAAGCTTTGGAAATTATCTCCAAAACCGATTGCAGGGATGAGAGATTACAGTGATGTGGACAAACAGGAGAGGGTGTGTGGTTGTTCTCCATTGGGTGGAGAAAGTAACACTTGATGGAGGTGTGTAAAATCAGGGAGGGTTTACATAGAACAGATAAAAGGAAATGTTCCTAATAGCTGAAGGGTCGACAACCAGAGGGCACAGATTTAAGATGACAATCAAAATAAACAGTGCTGACGGAATGAAAAATATTATTAATCAATGAGTCGTTAGGATTTGAAATGTACTTCCTGATATAGCAGTGAATAGAGATTCAATGGCAAACTCTAACAGAAAATTGGATAAATATTTTAAGAGCCAACACAGGCTTGATGAGTTGAACAGCCTCCTTCTGTGCTATACAATTCTAACTACACTTTGTGATTGTGAGTTCCACCATCTCATGAGGCTCTGACTAACAAAGTTTCCGAGAACACCAAATTGGATTTGTACATGGTGAGCTTGTATCTATAACCTCTACAGTTTGGACCCCATCCCGCTCCCCCATGAGAGCAAACAACTTCTTGAAGCCCACTCCATTGAAACCTTTAAGGATGTCTATTAGGTGATAGCTCAGTCTTCACTTTCCGAAATAAAAGTAATCCCACTCGATTTATCCTGATTGGAATAACCTCATTGTGCATCTGAGTACATATTGTTTGCAACCTTTCTCATGCATCTCTATCATTTTTCTTTAGGAATGAGAACTGTGTCCAGTACTCCATGCGTGGTCCAACTAACATATTACAAGAACGAGAAGCCTTGTGGTAGGCTGTCTATATATGACTGCAGTTTGTTGGCCTTGTCTGTACAACAGGACAGTGTATCCCAAAATTGTTTCCTCATGTGACCCCATTTTAATGCATCATGACAGAGTGAACATCTGGGGCTCCAAACATTGTTGAATTTGGGGGGAGGGTTGGTTGAGGAGTCAGATGGAGGCTTCAGCTGCTGGGTAGAAAGGCTTCAGTTGTTGACTGGTAGGGGGAAAGAAGAGGAGTTGAGTGTGTTGGGGAGAGGGGAGTGGGTATAAGATGTTGAAAAGGCAGGCTTTCTACAGTCAGAAAGAGCCACCTATCTATCTATTGGCAATTTTTGCACCAGCCATGGGATCGCAGGGAAAGGTCCATTAAACCACGCCCACTGACAAAAAAAGAACATTTAAAGAGGATTTTCAGCTGCAAGAAATTGCTCCTCAGTCCATAGCTGCCATTGCTTAGGGTTCTTCTGGTGCAGTGGTTGTGTCTCTACCTCTGATCTAAGAAGCCTGGGTTGAGGACCCACCTGCTCCAGAGGTGTGTGATAACATTGCTGAACAGGTTGTTCAAGAAACTATCTGGCTGCCATGGCTACCCATGACTCTTGTTACCCCATTGGGGTTTGTGAGCCACAATTTGGGAAGCTTCACAATTGGGGACAGGTGGGCTGAGGTTAGTAACTGTGGTCAAGCATAATCTTGAAGGTTTAAGCACACAACTGTGCACTTATAACACTCCACTCCCATCATAGAACCTTTCTTTCCCAGCTCCAAGACAACTTATTAATGAAAGTGTTGAAAAATGAACAGAGACATTTAAACTCAAATGGGCGGCACACAGGCATGGTGACTACTGCCTCACAGCGCCAGGGACCCAGGTTCGATTCCACACTCAGCCAACTGTCTATGTGGAGTTCTCCCCATGCGTGCGTGGGTTTCCTCTGGGGTGCTCCGATTTCCTCCCACAGTCCAAAGATGTGCAGGTTAGGTGGATCGGCCATGCTAAATTGCCCACAGTGTCCAGGCATGTGTAGGCTAGGTGGGTTAGCCATGCGAAATGCAGGGTTACAGGGATAGGATAGGGGAGTGGGTCTGGGTGGGATGCTCTTTGGAGGGTCAGTGCAGATTCGATGGACTAAATGGTCTGCTTCCACACTGTAGGGATTCTGTAATTTTTATGTTGTTATTAATTTTCTTGTGGGTTTGCTCTTAACAGTGACCAGAGAATTAATTTTCAACTCCAGGTAGGATATTTACAATGAAGAGGATAACTCATCTTGAGACAGTGGACAATGGCCCCCTATACATAACCTAGGGAACAGCACTTTGTTATACGATATAGGAAATAACTTGCTTTATATATATGACAAGAAGACGTAAATCCTGACTTTAATATGAGTAATTGCTGGCTATGTTGGAACATTTACAAATTTTCTTATATGTGTCAACATTTCAGTTGAACAATTAGATTCAAACTGGTAAATTGTGCATCTAAAATGGAGGCTATAGATTGGCAATTAATGATTTATGCTGCCATAAATCTGTTCTTTGTTTTATCATTTAGTGATGGATGTTTTTTATTATTCGTTCACAGGCTGTGAGTATTGCTGGCAAAATCAATGCTTAGTGCTTACCTCATAACTATCATTCAGAAGGTGCTGGTGATCTCCCTTCATGACAGCAGAGTAGCTTGTTCAACAACTTCAGAAGATCATTAAGATATAACCACCTTCCCACAGGCCTGGACTCTCACAGACCTCAGACAGGGTGTGGGTGGCAGATTTCCTTCCAAAACATTGGAGAGTCAGAAGGGATTTTACACCAAGCTAGATAGCTATATGGTCACTATTTCCAAGGCTGGCCTTTTATTCACAATTTATTAGTTCTCTGAGTTTAAGTTCCTCAGTTACCTTGACCGGATTCGAACTCACAACGTTAGATCATCAAGCCATGCCTTTGGGTTAGTGGTAACATAGCCACTATTCTACTGTTGCCCAAAACTTGAGGATTATTTGAAACCCTGACAATACAAGAACATTGCAGGATGCCCTGGAAATATTACAGACAGTAACCACACCAATTTGTACTGACAGGTCATCTTTAATATTGGAATAATGTCTAAGGTGCTTCACGGGACAAAAATGGTCACTAAAGCATTGAAAGAGACCATTAAGAAGAGACACACAAGTAGAAATTTTGTCATTGGGGGAGTTTCAATGAGGATCTAAAGGAGGAATAAGAGCGATGGAGAAGGGGAGAGAGTTAGGGAGGGAATTTCAGGACGTAGCATCTAGGAAACTAAAGGCACGTCCATTAATAATGGGCCTTAGAGGATGATTGCTTCGTTACTAGAGGGATGGAGTTTAAAAGCAGGGAAGTTATGCTGCAGCTGTATAAGATGCTGGTGAGTCCATACCCACACCTGGAGTCCCTGTGCACAGTTTTGGTCTTCTTCCTTGAGAAAGGATGTACTGGCACTGGAGGGGATGCAGAGGAGATTCACTAAGTTGATTCTGGAGTTGAGAGGGCTGGCTTATACGAAAAACCTGAGTAGATTGGGATTTGGAAGAAAGAAGGGGGATCTTATAGAAACACAATAAAATTATGAAGTGAATAGATAAGATAGAAACAGGAAGGTTGTTTCCACTGGCAGGTGAAACTAGAATGAGGGGGCATAGCCACAGAATAAGGGGGAGCAGATTTAGGACTGAGTTGAGGAGAAATTTCTTCACCCAAAGGGTTGTGAATCTGTGGAATTCCCTGCCAGGTGAAACAGTTGAGGCTTCTTCATTGAATGTTTTTAAGGCAAAGATAGATAGATTTTTGAACAGTAAAGGAATTAAGGGTTATGGTGAGTGAATAAGTGGAGCTGAGTCCAAGAAAAGAATCAGCCACGATCTTACTGAATGGTGGAGCAGGCTCGAGGGGCCAGATGGTCTACTCCTGCTCCTATTTCTTATGTTCTTCTGATAGTGTTGGGATGGAGGATGGGCATGAGACTGTGCACAAGAGACATGACAAGAACTTGTGTTTATACAGTGCCTTTAACATACTGTAATGAAATATTCCAAGATGTCCCACTGGAACATTAAAATTTAATGCTCATTAGTCACATTAGGAGACGTGGTCAAAGAGGTAGATTTTAAGGGACAAATTAAAAGGGCCAAAGAATTGAGGATTGAATCAGAGAAATAGAGTCCCTCAGACATTGAGGTACTGGAATTGCAGCTTTGCAGCAGATCGTGGGGATAGGAATGGACCAACTAAACATAGAATTACCTGTACGTGTTATAGGTAATAGCAGGCTATGAGCTTATTACAGGAATGGGAAGTCCTGCATATTTTTATAGAGAACACCACCCAGGCAATTACCGGCAACATAAGGAAGAATAGTGGTGCAGTAGTAGTACCTCTACCTCTGGACCAGAAGGTCTAGGTTCAAGTCCCACCAGCTCCAGAAGTGTGTTGCAACGTGCCTGAACACACTGATTAACAGATATAGATGTAAGGAATAATAAAGGCACTGGGAAGAGTTCAGAGAATTAAGCTTAAATGGTTTATCAGCGCCCACTCAATCCTGAGATATTATTACCTTATGTTATGCAAGACAAAGCCTGTTGCCTGAAACGCCCTGTTCTTACTACTTAAAGCTGCCTGTTTTGCAGTATGTAAAGATCCAGCTCATTTTCTGGTGGGTGTAATAGCGTGGCCACGGACATCACCAAAGCCTGTGTAATTGCCTCTTATGGGGTGTGTTTTTCAGTGTAAGGGTGGGCCTGATCCCTTCAGTTTTATTTTCTTATCTGCGGCCCTCTCCTACGGCTGGGTGAAGACTATTTACACCTACTTTTCAATTTGCCACTTGTTTTAGGAACACCCATGCAGATTTTCACTTACTTTGAACTTGGTGTAAACACGTCACTCTGGTACATTCCAACAAAGGCACTCCCGCATCCTGTGTGTTCTCTCCACTGCCAACACTCCCTGGCCCTCTTACTCCAACATCCCAGAACTCTGTAACTTCATGCTTCCAAAAGGCTGTGATAAGAGGCTGCAGCATACAATCCAGGTTGTGGTGTAATACCCAGAAACCAATTTCCGCAAACCAAAAGGAGTGCTGCACTGCCAGTCATGCGATCTTTTGGATTGGAGGCCCCTGTTTGCTCTCTCAGGTGGTTTTAAAGATCCCATGCGAGATATTTTGAAGAAGAGCAGGCATGTTCACCCCAGTGTCCTTATCTGCCAACAAATGTCATTAAACAGCTGATCTGGACATTATCACAGTGCTGTTTTGGGGAGTTTGCTGTGCACAAACCGTTTGCCACATTTCCTATACTATAACAGCACCCTGCCTGGGTTTAAGCATTTTAGCTCTGAGAGAGGCTGGATAGGCCTGGGGTGTTTTCTTTGGAGCAGACAAGGCAGAGGGGACACCTGATTGAGGTATATATGATGATCAGGAGCACGGACAGGATGGATAGAAAGCTGCTGTTTCCCCTTAGTTGAAGGATCAATTATCAGGGGACACTATTTTAAGAAGAAAGGCAGGAGGTTTACAGGGGAGTTGAGGAATGCAGAGGGTGGTGGGAATTCTGAATGCATGGCCTGGGAGGGCAGTAGAGGCAGGAACAAGCTTTAAAAAGTACATGGATGAGCAGTTGAAATGTTATAACATTCAAGGCTGGAAATTGGGATAAGTGTAGATAGATCTGTGCAGATTTGATAGGCCCAAGGGCCTCTTCCATGCTGTAGTGCTCTATGATAACAGTGCAACTTTTTGTGGTGATAGCTGAGTCTGTACAGACCTACCATTGGCAACCAGAACGTTTCCTGGCAGAGGCTGTGTCGCAACTGATACATTACACTTCCAAAGCCTCATGCAACAGCTCCAGTCTTGCCCCCCTCTATTGCCATCAGCGAACAAACTTGTGTAAACTGCATGCATTCAGAACGCCATCAGCATAACCCTTCAAACAACAGCAAGCCAGCTGACTGAACACAAAGGGAGAGGGTGCAGAGGGAGATTTACCAGGATGCTGCCAGGGCTGGAGAGTTTTAGTTATGAAGGGCAATTGACGGACTGGGGTTGTTCCCCTTTGAGCAGAGGAGACTGAGGGGAGATATGGTTGAGATGTATAAAATTATGAGCGGTATAAATAGAGAAGACGAGAAGAACCTTTCTGCTTATTGGAGGGATCAATAACCAAGGGCCATAGATTTATGGTAAGGGACAGAAGGTTTAGAGGAGATGTGAAGAAGTAGTTTTTCAGCCAGAGGATGGTGGGAATCTGTACCTCACTGTGTGGTAGAAGCAGAAACCATCCTAACATTTAAGAAGTTTTTCAATGGAATCCCTACAGTGTGGCAGCAGGCCATTTCGCCCATCTAGTCCACCAACCCTCCAAAGAGCATCCCAGCCCCCTTCATTATCCCTGTAACCCTATATTTCCCATGGCTAATCCACCTACCCTGTACATCTTGGGCACCATGGTCAATCCACCCCAACCTGCACATCTTTGGGCTGCGGGAAAAGAAACAAAGCACCTGACGGGTACCCATGCAGATACAGGGAGAACATGCAAACTCTACAGAGACAGTTGTCTGAGGCTGGAATTGAACACAGGTCCCTGGTACTGTAAGGCAGCAGTGGTAACCACTGAGCCACTGGGCTGCTCCATCATTTTGATTTGCACATGCAACACCAAAGCTTACGAGGCTACGGGCCAAGTGCTGGAAAATGAGGTTAGAACAGTTAGGTGGTTGTTTTTGACAGGCACAGACTCGGTGGGTGGAAGGGCCTTTTTCTGCACTGTTAGATATCTATGAGCCTATGACTCCATTAAATCATCTCAGCTGGAAAAGCAAATGTGGATCCTTACAATGATGCAGGTTAAAGGAAAGAAAATCAGCCGGATTCTTACTCTCGGTCAACATCCAGTGACAGTTGGTGGATAAAAAACATTAGTTACTTTATGTGGATCACATTGGGAGACAGAGGTTCCATTCCTGTTGCTATTTGTTATATTCCGAGTCTTACAAGGGCAATGCCAGTCATGCCTTACATGTCGTTATATAGGTTCCATATACCAAACAGCAAAGGTTGCATTTTACCAACACTGTAAGCAGTGTTTTCCTGCTAGAACAATGGTAAACACAGTGTTGACAAGACAAGGAACCCAGCGCTTGTGAGGTCAAATCCCAGCAGAGCATGTTATGAAACTGGGTTCAATGAGTCTGGTTACGTGTAAGATGACAATGGTAAAGGGGAAACATGTAAGCTTGTTGTGACTGGTTTGCTCATGCCTTCATGTGTAAAGGATCTCTCCATTGATACCAGGCTTTGCTCTGGCCTGTTATGTTGTTCATTCTAACTCCCAGGTTACCATGTTTGGGCAGGAGGAACCCAGAGTAAAGACCCTGTGATGTCACCTGCAAATTTGACCCATTGCTGTCTCAAGGTAACTTACGGTGCTACGTGAATGCAACCTACATCCTCAGAACAAATTAATCCACAACAACAATATACTTATGCAACAACTAGAACAAGGCATTAGAAAATGAATGAGAAAAGATGGGCATTGAGTAGAAGGTGGGAGAAAGTGAGCTCTGGGTAGATGAAGAGTTAAAAAGGTTTTCAGATGATGGTGGAAGCAGTGGAATAAAGAAAAGAATAAATTATATAGAATTTATAGCATGGCAGAAATGGATGTTTCTGTGTCATACAAGCCTCCACCTACACTTTAATCCTTTGAGTTATCTTTCTATTCCTTCCTCCCTCATGTACTTATCTCGATTCCTCTGAAATGTACCACTGCTATTCACTTCAAGCACTGCCTTCTGCCTAGAAGGCACTATACAAGGGCAGAAAATGCATGGGAGAACCACAGCTTCAGGTTCCCATCCAAGCCACACAACATCCTGACTTGGAAATATATTGCTGTTCCTTCACTGTTGTTGAGCTAATATCCTGGAATTCCCTTCCACAGTCATGTGGGTGTCTCTACGTCACATGGATCACAGCAATTCAACAAGGTAACTCTCCACCACTTTCTCAGGAGCAATTGGGAATGGATAATAAATGCTGGCCCAGGCAGCAACACTCATATCTCATGAACAATTTTAAAAAGTCCATTGTTTGTTCCAGAAAGCAGGACCCTGGATAGTGGAACATAAAAAAAAATCTTGTGCGGTGCACTACAGTTTGAAGAATAAAATATAAGGAACAGGAGGAGACTATTCAATGCTTCAGGCCTGATCCTCCACTCAATTATAAAATACCTGTCTATATTGCTGTACCTGTATTAGTTCTGAAATCCTTAGTGGCTTTACATAATAAAACTGTGAACTGGAATGTGGAGCTCTAGTTAATTATCAAGGTTCTAAGTGGGGAAAGGTTATGGAATGATTTGCAATTATGCCAAAGATTTTGAAATCAAATGTTGGGAAACTGATGGATATTACGGAAGATGATGTGGCGAGGTCTGTGGGATTGCTCACAAATCAAATTTAAACAGTCGAGCTTTATTCATAGGGGACAGGATGTAGGAATTGGAAAGAAAGGCAGCAGAGAAGTCTAACATGGAAGTGATGGATGAGGGTTTCAGCAGCAGGGAGGGAGAGGTACAGAAACCCTTTCAGAGATCATTCAGATATGCTTTCATTGAAATAATTCATCTTCCACCCCTCAAAGCCTCCTCCTAATGGGGGCACCTTTGGCACCGTGTGATAATGTAAAATGTGCCATAGCAATTTAGCCACATGTGATATTGCCACAGAATTCTGCCCAAAGTCAGAACTACCACAGTGTCTCTTCAATGGCTGTGTGTGATGCTTCCACCCTAACCCATGGGACTAGTTTCCCACCCAAGGTTCCCGTTGTCCTCAACTCCCCCTGCACCATCGGCTCCACCACAAAAATGCCTTAGCGAGTTCCTCCGAGGTCAGATGAAGCAAACGGACTGAAGGAGATCACGCTGACCCGTACTGAATCAGCTGATCACAGCTGTGCTGACAGCACACTCAGTTAAGGAAAGGCGAGGGGGAGGTTTATTGGTGGGTACACATGGGAGGGGGTGGTACGTATTCATCCAGGCATCCCAACACAATGCACATTGTAGGAGACAGATAGTAGGAACTGCAGATGCTGGAGAATCTGAGATAACAAGGTATAGAACTGGATGAACACAGCAGGCCAAGCAGCATAGAGGAGCAGGAAGGCTGACATTTCGGGCCTAGACCCTTCTTCAGAAATGGGGGAGGGGAAGGGGGTTCTGAAATAAATAGGGAGAGAGGGGGAAGTGGATAGAAGATGGATAGAGGAGAAGATAGGTGGAGAGGAGACACACCGGTCAAAGAGGTGGGGATGGAGCCAGTAAAGGGGAGTGTAGGTGGGGAGTTAGGGAGAGGATAGGTCAGTCTAGGGAGGATGGACAGGTCAAGGGGGTGGGATGAGGCTAGTAGGTAGGAGATGGGTGTAGGGCTTGAGATGGGAGGAGGTGATAGGTGGGAGGAAGGACAGGTTAGGGAGGCGGGGACAAGCTGGGCTGGTTTTGGGATGCGGTTGGGGGAGGGGAGATTTTGAAGCTTGTGAAGTCCACATTGATACCATTGGGCTGCAGGGTTCCCAAGTGAAATATGAGGTGCTGTTCCTGCAATCTTAGGGTGGCATCGTTGTGGCACTGCAGGAGGCCCAGGATGGACATGTCATCTGAGGAATGGGAGGGGGAGTTGAAATGGTTCGCGACTGGAAGGTGCAGTTGTTTAGTCTGAACCAAGCGTAGGTGTTCTGCAAAGCGGTCCCCAAGTCTCCACTTGGTTTCCCCGATGTAGAGAAGGCCACAACGGGAGCAGCGGATACAGTATACCACATTAGCAGATGTGCAGGTGAACACTTGCTTGATGTGGAAGGTCTTCTTGGGGCCTGGGATGGAGGTGAGGGGGGAGGTGTAGGGGCAGGTGTAGCACTTCCTGCGGTTGCAGGGAAAAGTGCCGGGTGTGGTGGGGCTGGAGGGGAGTGTGGAGCAGACAAGGGAGTCACGGAGAGAGTGGTCCCTCCGGAAAGCAGATAAGGGTGGGGAGGGAAAAATGTCTTTGGTGGTGGGGTTGGATTGCAGATGGCGGAAGTGTCGGAGGATGATGCGTTGGATCCAGAGGTTGGTGGTACGTGAGGATGAGGGGGATTCTATTTTGGTTGTTATTGAGGGGAGGAGGTGTGAGGGATGAGTTGCGGGAAATGTGGGAGACATGTTCGAGGGCGTTCTTGACCACTGAGGGGGGGAATGTTGCGGTCCTTGAAAAACAAGGACATCTGAGATGTTTGGGAGTGGAATGCCTCATCCTGAGAGCAGATGCGGCAGAGGCAAAGGAATTGGGAATAGGGGATGGCATTTTTGCAGGAAGATGGGTGGGAGGAGGTGTATTCTAGGTAGCTGTGGGAGTTGGTGGGCTTGAAATGGATATCAGTATCCAGATGGTTGCCAGAGATGGAAACAGAGAGGTCCAGGAAGGAGACAGAGGTATCAGAGATGGTCCAGGTGAACTTAAGGTTGAGGTGGAAGGTGTTGGTGAAGTGGATAAACTGTTCGAGCTCCTCGTGGGAGCACGAGGCTGCGCCGATACAGTCATCGATGTAACGAAGGAAGAGATGGGGTTTAGGGCCAGTGTAGCTACGGAAGAGGGATCATTCCTCGTAACCTACAAAGAAGCAGGCATAGCTTGGGCCCATGTGGGTACCCATCACCACCCCCTTTGTCTGTAGGGAGTGGGAGGAATTGAAAGAGAAGTTATTAAGGGTGAGGACGAGTTCAGCTAAGCGGATGAGGGTGTTAGTGGAGGGGGACTAGTCGGGCCTGCGGGACAGGAAGAAGCGGAGGGCCTTTAGGCCATCTGCATGGGGAATGCAGGTGCATAGGGACTGGGCATCCATGGTAAAGATGAGGTGTTGGGGACCAGGGAATTGGAAGTCTTGGAGGAGATGGAGGGCGTGGGTGGTGTCACGGATGTAGGTGGGGAGTTGCTGGACCATGGGGGAGAAAATGGAGTCGAGATAGGTGGAGATAAGTTTGGTGGGGCAGGAGCGGGCAGAGACAATGGGTCGACGAGGGCAGTCAGGTTTGCGAATTTTGGGAAGGAGATAGAAGAGGGTTGTCCGGAGTTGGGGAATGATGAGGTTGGAGGCTGTGGGTGGGAGATCACCTGAAGTGATGAGGTTGTGGATGGTTTGGGAGATGATGTTTTGGTGGTCAAGTCAGGTTTCAGGGTGAGGACAGCATCAGGCACAGCTCTGAAGCCCCCTGTAGCTGAGCAGCAATGACAACAATAACTTGCATATACATAAAATCTTTAAAGTAATAAAATCTTACCCTGCTCTGCCCTCACAGGAGCATTATCAAATAAAATTTCACAGCGACCCACATGTTAAGATATAGAGGCATGTGATCAAAGGGTTGGTTAAAGAGTTGGATATCAGAGAGAGTTAGAAAGGATCAGGGAGAGAATTCCAGGGATGAAAACACAGCTGCCAATAGTAGGGTGAAGAGAATTGGTGATGGCCAGGAAGCCTAACTACACTCACTGTGAATGATTACCTACAATATAGTGGTTATTTGGGACAGAAGGTTCCAGGTTAGTCAGGGTGACAGTAATTGTAATTCGTGCTGGTGGACCTGTACCCAGCAAAGGGAAGAGGAGTTAATGCATACAGAACATTAAAAAAAACAGACTAGAAATCTGACACTACAGTTATCTCCAAGCTGTCACTTGCTAGAGATGAACAACACATGGCTCTGTAGCCTAAACACAACTTCAGATACTTGCTGCGTGGTCAGGAGACAGTGTTAACTCAAGTCTGGTGGGGAATAGAAGGTTTACAGTATGATCTCATGTGTTGTAAGTTCATATAAGCTTTCAACTTGCTTACACATTTACCCCAGCACAGTATTAAGCTGTCAATGGGAATGCATGAAATGTCTTGGTCAGACTACCATAGTTGTGGTTAGGTAAGCAGAGTGAGGCGATTGGCGGACACTGATCCAGCATGTTTTAAATAATACACTGGCTCAATTTGTTGTTGCTATGCAAGCCATCCCAATCCTGACCACAAGCTCTCTGTTCCGAGAAACCAACTACCCCTCCCCAGCTCGACTCTCCACCCCACTCACACCCTCCCTCGGGATATGCAACAACTGCTCTTCTTGATTTTCATTTCAGGTGTTCACACTGTCCTTTACCCCACTTTATTGCTCGTCTCTCATTAGGAGAGACCAGCGGTCTGCATTCCAAACTTACAACAACGCCCACCCCCCACCTTCCCCCCGGCAGCGCCCCCCCCACCCCTCCCCTTTCAGGGCTATGAGAAAATCAGGCTTGCGTTTGCACATAACGCCTTTTACAACCTCAGGCCATCTAAAAACACTTTGCAGTCAGCAGTACATTTTGGAAGTGTGATCACTGCAGTAGGAAGCGTAGCAGCCATATTGTGCACAGCAAGCTCCCACACAAACAGCCATGTAACAAATGACCAAATCTAGAAGTGCTTGTTTTTATTTTAAAGTGGTATTGGGGGAATCAGTATTAGCCAGTGCACTAGGGAGAAATCGACTGCCTTCCTTCAAAATTATGCCACAGAATCATGTGCACCTACCAAAAAATGCCAAGTGGGAATGTCAATTCAATGGCACATTTGAAAGATGGCCCCTCTGCAGTGCAGCACTCCCTTTGAACCACACTGGAGAGACCACTTCGAATGCTATCCAGAGTTGACAACCTGCCTTTTATGTGGCTCCTTTATCAGCTTTTAAATTTACCTGCACTCTTCCTCTTTTTGTGCCATGCTCCCTGAGCCCGCTGGTTCCAAGGGACCCTTAGTTCCAGAGGGGGCCTGAGGTAGGGAGTGATTCCACCAGAATCATCTCTCTGTCTTTCCCCTTTCCGATGTTGACAGAGCTGCATACTTTTCCAATGTATCTGGGCCTCATTTGTTCAGGTAGGATGGATGGGGGTCAGCGGTCTATTTGAGTTGGAGAGGCTGTTCTCTTTGCTTTTGGTACAAGTATCTGAAGCAAAGTGACAAGGTGTTGTTTGGAAGTCTGATTGTTTTTCAACAGCAGATACATAGGTTAAAGGACTACAGCAGATAGTTATTGAGATATCCTGAGCATCACCCTGGTGAGGGTGTAATAACACAGGGTCAGAATGTAGCAGACTGCCTTACAATCTTATACCTCTAAATATTGCACTTTATCATTTATCTTTTAAGGATTTTTTTTAATAAGGGTCTCCAGTTAATATCAAGTGATTCCCATTTTAGATAAATATTTATATGCTATTCCCTACGTCCTACTCCCTTTATTATTTTGTTTTTGCCTTTGATCCCAGTCCTTCTCCATGTACAGGGTTAGGCCACCATGTTTCTACAACAATTTGCATTTATATAGCACCTTTAACATAGTGAAGCAACCCTAACCTGACCCCCACCTCACTCCTACCTGTGATGAGGTTCTGGGCCTAATTTATATTTATCACAATCTCCCAGTCGACAGGAGACAGGTCAGCACCAACTTTCCAAAGACAATTTGGGATGGGAAATAAATGCTGGTCTAGCTAGCAATGACCCATCCCATTAAGGAATTTCAAAAAGCGAGCTTCAGAACATTGACATGCTTCCCGACACAGCTCCCCAGGGGATGTGAGATTACTCGGGGTACGCACTAATGTGCAGTTGATGTTTAAATCAGTTCAACCATGACCTTATTGAATGACAAAGCGACTTACTCCTGTTCCTATCTAGCAAAGGAAGGTGAGCCAGAGCTTCTATCATTAAGGTACGTTGTGGGAGAGTATGTCTTTGCAATTCCTGAGGTCAGAGGGATCCTGGGACAGGGACAGTGGCCCAGATGATTACTGTGCCTCCCAAGGGTAGCTGCAGTTCCTCTGAGCTCTACAAAGTTAACTCAAGGTCAGCCCTGTGTCAGTCTTGCTTCTATCACCTGTGGAACAGGTCAGAGGGAGCATGGTGCAGTTTCCAAACAATTCAGCCTCAAATGATCATCTGGCTCTGACAGATGTCACAGGAGCCCAATTTAAAGAGGCCCAAAAGTGGTGAGGCCCGTTTAAAAATGGAAGCACCAACAAGAATGGTGAAGATCCCAACATTGGTTTGAGGCTGTGACCATCCAGTAATGTCTGACAAAGGAGTGCAAATCCAATCCAGTGTCAATAACACCATGCTGGGAATAAGGAACTCTCCACCAAGGGGAGTGATTGGTTTCATTGCTGTGTAGAAGCAATAGATTCAGGAGGAGCCCCCTTTAAAATTTCGCTCATAGAGTCAAAGAGCTGTACAGCAGGGAAACAGACCCTTCGGTCCAACTCAGCCATGCTGACCAGATATCCTAAATTAATCTATTCCCATTTGCCAGTATTTGGCCCACATCCCTCTAAACCGTTCTTATTCATATACCCATCCCAGGTGCTTTTTAAACATTGTAATTGTACCTGCCTCCACTACTTCCTCTGATAGCTCATTCCACACGCGCACCACCATCTGTGTGAAAAAGTTGCTCCTTAGGTCTCTTTTAAATCTTTCCCCTCTCACCTTAAACCTATGCCTTCTAGTTTTGGACTCCCCGACCCTGGTAGAAAGATCTTGGCTTTTCACCCTATCCAAACTGCTCACGATGTTATAAACCTCCATAAAGTCACCCCTCAACCATCAACGTTCCAGGGAAAATAGCCACTGGCTAAGCAGCATTTATTATCCATCCCTAAATGCTCAGAGGGCAGTTCAGAGTCAATCACATTGCTGTGGGTCTGGAGTCACATGTAGGCCAGACCAGGTAAGGATGGCAGTTTCCTTCACTGAAGGACATTAGTGAACCTGATGGGTTTTTCCAACAATCGACAATGGATTCCTGGTCATCACAAACCCAGAGCATTACCTGGGTCTCTGGAGTAACATTCCAGTGGTAATACCACTAGGCCATCACCTCCCCGATTTTTAACCTCACTTCAAATACTTTAATAATTAACAAATGAGAGTATTCAGAGAATTTGTTAACAATTGCAACATTTCTGTGACTTTTCTCAGAGTGTTATTCACAGCAGTGTCCTGAAGATTAATCTTCAATTCCTGGAGACTCCAAGCCCAGCATGCAAAATTAAGTTTGGCTGTGAGCCCAGACCCATAAAAACATTAGCACAGTACGGGTGCTGCTCTGGCAGCTGAAGTCACTTAATACCTTTGCTTGATTGATATCTTTAAGTAATTATAATAAGTTGTTTTTTATGTGATATCTTTTGTCAATGCTCAAGGCTACATTATTAAGACTTGTAAAGTGCTTGAAACTTCAGTTATTGATACATTAGTGGTCTGTCTGATTGACAGCTTTGTCGGGTTGTAGGAACAGCAAGGTATTTATTTTCGAAAAAATAAAATTTGGGAATGGCTCCTTTCGTACTCAGGAGTCCCACACTTGGCCTTGTTCCTTTATGGTTTAGTACACAGTACACGCTGGGTAAATGGGCATGCAAGGGGTATGAATTAACATTTAGATTGGCAATGGGCAGTAAGAGAGGTCACAAATATTGTAGAGAACCAGAAGCCAGCACTGAGTGGCATGGACAGTATGAGGGGGTGGCTGGGAGCACAAGTTGGCATTAAATTGGCTTGGAGGCACGGGGATGTACATGGAAAGGTAACATCTTTTGTATTTGCCTTTCAAAAGCTTCCCTGATCCAGACAATGGTTCATGACATTTCTGAGAGACCACGTCATAGAGAAGTTGGCCTGAGTCCACAAAGCTGGTGGGGGGAGTGAATGTGAGAGCTGCTGGGAGTTCCCGACCCTTGCAAATGAAGCTGGCCAGGCTGAGAGTGCAGGGTGCAGGCTCACTAACTCCACCCTCATTCCCCGCCAGTAATGTTTGGAAGTGCGAGCCCCAGAATTGGGTCCCAGTTGCTGTTTATAAATGGTTCCAGAGTAGTTTGGAACCTGGGCAAAATCTGGGCTGTTAACTTTGTCTTTATCTCCACAGTGAGCTTGCTGAGCCTTTGTGGAATTTTCTGTTCTAAGATAAACCTACCTTGTATCTAGAACACTGGCTAAACAAAGTCACAAGATCAAGGTATTGCCTCTCGTAGACCTGGGGTGGGTGTCCTTTGTTTTATTAGCCGGACAAATTTGAGTAAACGCCTTCTTATTTGGCATGGTTTAGACACACCCATTAAAATATGTAACTCATTCTGATGCAAGGAGCTGCAACCTTTGACTGCAAGGTAGCTCATAGGCGTTGCCTCAATGAAAACAAAGGGCAAGGCTACAGAATGCTACGTGCGGTGCCTCAGACTGTACAGGTCCAAGGTCAATGTTGAAAAATTTTGCATTCAATGTTTGCTAATTACTAAATTAACCTAGCCGACTACTCGCTGCAATTTCCATTTGTAAATCAGCTCACTAATCTAACCATGGGCCATCTCCCTGCCTTCGCTGGTACATGGAGGTACTCATGCTGAGCTAGCTGGACAGGAACGTCCCTGAATCCAATCTGTACTCAGTTCTAGGGAGCTGCAAAATCCAGGCTGGCACACACCCAGCACAGCACTGAGGCTGTGTGGCACTGTCAGATGCTTCACCCTTTAGGTGAGATGTGAAATAGAGTCCCTATCTTTCCTCAAAAGAACAGTAGGGTCAGGAACAAAAACAAAGTTGCTGGAGAAGCTCAGCAGGTCAGGCAGCATCTGTGAAGGGAAAAACAGAGTTAATGTTTCAGGTCCGGTGACCCTTCCTTGGAAGGTCAGGGAGTTACCTGAACCCAAAACAGAAATTAATGGAGAAAGTAAGCATCTGTGGAGAGAAAACAGAGTTGTTGCTTTCGGGACCCAAAATGCTAACTCTGCTACCAGACCTGCTGACTTTCTCCAGCAATTTCTATTTTTGTTTCAGGTCTCCAGCGTCCTCAGTTTTGTTTTATTCTGGGGAGTCATGGCCAATATTTACCCCTCAATTCGAAAGAACAGATTATCTGACATTTATCATAGCGCTGTTTGTGAAATCTAGCTCTGCAAAACTCAGCTGTCACCCGTGCTCCTTTACAAACAGTACCAATGCTGCAGTGGGCGGGGTTGGGGGGGCTCCATTTGCTGCAAAGCATGTTGGTGTCTGAGAAGGTGCTATATAAATGCAAATCTGTCTTTTCTTTTTCAGGACAGTGAACAGTAGCCAAGGTCTTGCTCGGGACTGACACACAGGGATTGACGCACAGGGGCTCCTAACAGATAAAACATCAGAACACAAGGGATCAAAGTAGACCATTCAGCCCATTCAGTCTGCTTTGCCATTCAGTACAATCATGACTAGTCTAGGGAGTCAACTCCATTTTCCCATCCTTTCACCAAACCCTTGATTCCTCAAGAAGTCAAATATTTGTTGTCCCCAGCCTTAAATGTTTCCAACAATTGAGCATCCACAACTCTCTGGGATGGAGAATTCCAAAGTCTCTCAACCTTCTGAGTGAAAAATTCTCTCCTTATCGCAGGTAAATGATCCTGATACCGTGCCCCTGTATTTTAGATTCCCCAGCCAGCGGAAACAACACCTCAATGCCTACAATGTCAAAACCCCCCTCAAAGGCTTGTACATTCCAGTGGAATCACCTTTAATACTTCTAAATACCATTTAACGCAAGCAAGAGTTTGTAGGCTGGCGGGGAAGGAGGTTAATGCCACAAGAGGCCAGAGGTGGGAGAGTATAGAAGGCTGTAACAGATCAAAGGCTGGAAATACAGAACAAAAACAAAGTTGCTGGAAAAGCTCAGCAGGTCTGGCAGCATCTGTGAAAGAAAAAAAAGTTAATATTTCGGGCCCAGTTCTGAGGAAGGGTCGCTGGACCCGAAACATTAACTGTTTTTTCCTTCACGGATGCTGCCAGACCTGCTGAGCTTTTCCAGCAACTTTGTTTTTGTTCCTGATTCACTGCATCCACAGTTCTTTCGGTTTTTATCTGGAAATATGGGACTGTTCGGGTAATGAGGTAATATTCCAGGTGGATAGTGGATGAGTGATTGGATTGAGCAAGCTGCAATGCCTCTCACAGTTGAGCAGCCTAATAGTTTTTGCCCTTTAGACTCAGACATGTAAAATGGGCAGGAGTGAAGTTCTGTCAGGCAGCTGGTGTCTGTGACAATAGCATAATCCCAGTCAGAGAGAAAAGGAGAACAGACTTTGCCCCATATTGTAACAGTTCCAGCTCCCCCTACTCTCAAAATGTACTCACACAGCCTTCTGGCTGCTGATCTTAGCTCTTAGGTCTCGACTTCCCAGACCAAATATGCTGCAGGCAAAAACAGATTTAAGTTTACCCCATTGTTTAGGGAGATAAATCAGACAGAAAAGAAGTGGAAAATGAGGATTTTGAACCGAACAATTATAGGGAGAAAATATAGATCCCCTGCACTCACTTAAACAACCAGTCAAAAAAAAAACTGATGAACCAAAAGAAATATCACAGAATATCAAATTGCATCATAACATTTAGCTCTCAGCATAACATTATGACCTTTTAGTAACCTTCAATTGAGAGGAATGCGATGATAAAGCAAGTGAGTAACCCACAAGCTGCCTGGTCCTGCAATAAATCCAGGATACACAGCCACACAAATGTTTGGAATCTTCACAAGGGATAAAGTTATTTTTCTGTTAATCTCTGTTTTTTTTTCTCTCTCTCTGCTGAGCGTTTCTGCCTTTATAGAGTGTGTTTTAATCAGGAAAGTCAGGCCTAGGGTGAGCGTCAAGAAAGACTTCCTCTCTCTCAGGGAGATGTAGATCTTCAGGAAAAACATCGGACACTGCAATGGGCATGGATTCACTGAATTTCTTCAAGATAAGGTGCAGATCTACTCAAACAAAAGGACAGTGCTGGTTACAGTAATCAGACTGAGAGGTCCAGAGTTTACTCAATTTGACCTATATAATTAACGTCTCTGACAATAGGGAAGAAAATAGAGGCCTTTAAAATATGAAACCTGAGATGTTTGCTAAGATGTCCACACATAAGCCATAGGACAAATGAAGAGGTGCTTGAAGCAGCCAGAGCAAAAGCAGCTCTAAAAATGCAACATCTGTCAAAGAGAATGTCAGTGTTTCAGCCATTTGATCTAAGCTGAAAAGCAATGGAGATCTCTTCTAGAGGGGAAAGTGGGAGGTAGCAGAAAGAGGGTTGTTCAGGGTGTAGTTAGATGTCACAGAGTGGTTGCGGACGGCCAACAGTGGGTGTGTGAGGATGGCACAGGTCAGATGAGCATGGCATACCCTGACAGCTGATCTCCTGGCAGCAGCGGCTACAAGCAGTAGTAGCAGCAGCAACCTTATGTCTGCTTCATCCCATGACAATTGTTCAGAGAAGGCTGAGGGATTTCTCCCTGATGTCCTGGTCAATATTAATCCTGCAACCAATAAGACTAAAATAAAAACCGAAAGAACTGCAGATGCTGTAAATTAGGAACAAAAACAAAGTTGCTGGAAAAGCTCAGCTAAAATAAAGTTGATTACCTAGTCATTATTACATTGTACTTTGTGGGACTTTGAGATGTGCAAATTGGGTTCTGTGTTTCCTATATCAAAATGGGGCAATTCTTTAACTTGACCCTAGGCGGGCTTAATGATGTCCTAAGGCCACGAAAGATGCCATATACATGGAAGGCTTTATTTTGCAAGCAGATAGTATGCACTTTTGAGCAGACTGCAAATCCATTAGTGCCAATGTACAATAACATTGTATTATATAATAACTATAAATATTTGCAAATACATAAACATTCATAGATAAATGTCTGCAGAAAATAATTACATAGGCACATGTACCAGCACTATAAACATAATACACAGATGTATCGACACACAAATACAAACATGCACCGTGTGGGATTTATAGTTGCTTTATTAGTCATGTCTTCGAGTCAGGTTGAAGTCAATGCTGGGAACCTAGATCCTTCAGTCCAAAGCTGCCTGTCTCTTGCCAGCAAGTTGTTGCTCTAAATTTCCAGCAATGGTGAGAGGGCCTATTGCCTGTGTGTTTGTTTTTAATCAGAAAGCAGCATCATTTCAGCAGCTTGCCTGTCTCTGGAGTGCGAGGGCGTGATGCTCATTATGAACTTCACTAATAATCTCTCCTGGACTATGTGCAGTTTAGAACAGTTAAAAATAATGCGACAGTAAGGTTAACATCGTCAATTTATTTTTGCATTGCAAGAGTTTCGATATATCCAGTTAGCTTTAAATAATAGATGCTACCAGGTCAGGGAGAGATTTCAAAGTTATCACATCAAGCAATGAGACCCACTGTCTGCGCTAATTAAATTTTCCACATCGAGCACTGCGTGGAACCAACCGTGAACCCTAAAGTGATGCTTAACAGACCTGCTTTCAATTCCTCTCTCCTATACTGCAGCAGATGCTAGCTGAGATTATTTGAATTAGCTTGAGTTAAGAATCTTAAGATGTAGCAGCACAGCTTTACAAAATTGGTAGTGGATTTGCAACACGCATCAGCTGCGGCGACACATGTTCACTCCTAAACATCTCCTCCCTTGTCCATTTCCCCTTAACTCCGCTCCAATCTCTGAGTATGTTCAAGACTGAGATTGATACATTTCTGCATATTAAAAACATGAAAGGCCACTAGGATGGTCTAGACAAACTGTGTTGAAATAAAAGATCAGCCATGACCTCACTGAATGGTAGAGTGAGTTTGACTGGCCTAGTCCTGCTTTCATAGGATAGAATCCCTACAGTGTGGAAGCAGGGCATTTGGCCCAAAAAGTCCATACCAACCCTAGGAAGGGTGTACCTCCCAGACAAGTCCATACTGACCCTAGGAAGGGTGTCCCACCCAGACCCTGTCCCTGCATTTCCCATGGTTAATCCACCTAACCTGCACATCTCTGGACACTATGTGGCAATTTACTATGGTCAATCCAGCCTAACCTGCACATCTTTGGACTGTGGGAAGAAACCAGAGGGTACCCACGCAGACACAGGGAGAATGTGCAAACTCCACACAGACAGTCACCCGAGGGTGGAATCAAACCCAGGTCCCTGGCACTATGAGGCAGCAATGCTAATCACTGAGCCACTGTGCCACCCCCACTTCTATTTCTTTACTTCTTAAGTTCTCGAGATGTTGCTGGACAGGGAGCTGATGTAGGTCTGCTTTTAGTGTGGCTCAGTGGATACTGCACCTATCTCTGGACCAGGGGGTTCTGGATTGCGGTTTCACTCCAGGATTCAATGGTTAAGCAAGGTGAGTCATGATGCAGCCAAACAGGTTGATTATCAGTCTGTGAATTCACAGCTGGTGGTAAGTTCTGGAGCGTTTCAGCTCAACTAGAACCATGTAGTATCTGCTTCACAACAAGGCCCCCCTTTGCAATATTGAAATATTCAAACCACAAGCAAGAATCATTCCAAGGGGCTACAGCCTGCACTCAGAGACTCGGTGCAAATTAGGATAGGAGCAGCCGAGTTTTAGATGACCTGACGTTCAAGGGCTCTATTTATTGTCTTTGTTAAATAAAGCTAATGTGAATAGGACAAGTGAGTGAACAAAAGTTGAATTGCTGTGGGTCTCTGTTTCAGCAGAGCGCAGGCTTTGCTAAACATTCAGTATGAAGTAAGGCAGATACAGGAATTCTGAAATAAAACCTTTAATAAAAGCTGAATAATAACCAATGAGTTGCTCGTCACAGATGCTGCCTGTCCTGTTAAATGTTTCCAGAGTTTTTTGTTTTTATTTTTAAGATGTAAATGTGGTTTATGAGCCAACCGCACACTGCACACTCCCTGCACCGAAAACAAGTCAAACGGACCACAGACAAGATACCCAGCCCTTTCTACGTTTTGTGTAGTGGGAGCAAAACATTTGTTTCCCATGCTGTTTTAGAGTCAGGACTTTAGCCATAAGCCTATGGCTACATGATACACAAAAAGGAGATTTGCATTTCTGTAGCACCTTTCTCCATCTCGGGAGCTGTTTATGGCCGATAAAGCAGGTTTTGAAGTGTAGTCATTATTGTAGCCAAGGAAGTGAGTTGCCCAATTTGTGCACAGCGAGCTCTGACAAACAATGTGGCAATAAACAGCCAGATAATTTGTGTCAGGGATGGGTAAATATTGTTTAAGGTCCTGTGGTCCTTGAACTCACAAGCTCTTGACTTAGAGGCAAGAGTGCAGCAAACCAAGTCATGGCTACATGTGACAAACTGATTCTGAGGGTAAGATACTTGAGCAAGTCACTGTAAGGAGAAATAGCCCAGGAAATGATTTTGTGAGTGGGTGAGGGGGCACAGTAAAGAAGGGAAATCACAGGTTACACAGTAGAGAAAACAAGGCTGCGGATGAAGGAACATCTGCCATGTTAATCTACCCTGGATATAAATGCGGGCCGAGTTGTTTCTCAACTGAGTCATCAAATAATGAGTGTTCCACCTTCAATTTTTGTCAATGCTAACAGAGGTCCGTCACTTTCTCACTCCTTGTGTCATTCTTTAAATACAATGGCAGCTGCAAGCACAACAGTCTGTATGTTGCTAAGGTGAGCTTAGGCAGGCACACATAGGCCAATAGGGAATAACTGGGCCAATCCTATAGCCAGGCCCAAACAATGATCTATCCCCAACTATGCCAACTCCTATAGTTACCACCAGTATCATCCTTTCCTGATGTAGGTGCTTGTTCAATTCTCTGTTGAATATTATGACTGATTCTGTGATAACAAGGCGTGGGGCTGGATGAACACAGCAGGCCAAGCAGCATCCTAGGAGCAGGAAAACTTGACGTTTCGGGCCTAGACCCTTATCTGAAGCGTCTAGGCCTGAAACGTCAAGTTTTCCTGCTCCTAGGATGCTGCTTGGCCTGCTGTGTTCATCCAGCCCCAAGCCTTGTTATCTCGGATTCTCCAGCATCTGCAGTACCTTTTATCTATGACTGATTCTGTTTCTACCACCCTCTCAGGTAATGACAGGCCCAATATGAAATCAAATAAATGTTGTTTAAGAAAATGGCCCTCTTCCCTAACACCTGAGGGCCCATTGCAGAGATGTACTGTACAGTTTGACACTGTGTTTTCCCCACCCCCACAACACACACACACACACACACACACACACACTCTTAAACAAACACACACAAACACACACACACACATGCACACACACAAAATCCTGGCAGCTGCCTACTTCAGTATGGATCTACCAAATACACCAATCACCAGGCCTGAGGACTGAAGGAGGGGAAAATAACCAGCTGAATTCCCAGCTATCCAGTGATGCCATTCCTATGGATGTAGGTGGTACAGGGTAGTTCTGGGATGGCAGTTAGTGTTGGAAATGGGAGATATTTGCATGTAGCAAATCAGTATTGGCCTGGTGCAGTTAGTTTACAGTTCTTCCCCATCAAGGCTCTCGAATAGCATGAGGACCAGGCTGCTTCCTGTGAAACTGCAGCCCAGGAAATGTCTGCAGATTCAGCAACAGCACAGACTGCATTCTGGCCACTCTCTGAAAGTGTCTTAATTAGTGATCATGACAGGAATTCTGGGGAGAGTGGGCAGTGGTTGAGATTTCTGGAAAGCATCATAATACTTTCAAACGAGCTTTGTCATCCAGGGAACAATATTTATTCTTTGATCAACCTGAAACAACGCAGCACAGGCATCAATGAATCAAATGCCTTTCAGAGCCTGATAGCACCAAGGGGACTGCAGAGAAGAATAAAATAGTTCTCAGAGCACTTCCAAGCTGAAAAGACAATCCCACAGGCTGCGTCTGTTTCCGAGTAACATCCATTGTCTGGAAATCATGGCTGTGTGCCACCTGTGTTAATGTTTTAAACTCTCCAGTTGTAAACACATGGACTACATCATTGCCAGTAAGAGTTAGTTAAGAAACAATGAACTGCTGTGTCATAGATTTCCAGCAAGTAGCCTTTAACTCCTTGGTTGCTGTTAAACTGTAGACCTTGATTCTTGGAAGTGCAGATGAGAAGAGCTGATTTGTTGCACTGATTGAAATGGTTTGCTGACCACATCTTCACTTCCACCTTCTGCAAAGGCAGCCTGCTCTTCCATGTTGCCACCCACACACACAAATGCTTTCTTATCGACCATAGGTTGCTCGATCAGAGAAAAAGTCTTGCATTTACATATTGCAATTTTTGTGACCTCAGGATATCCCAAAGCACTTTACAAAAAGATTTACAACTAGTGAAGTACATCTGATGTCTAGCCAATGTCAGAATGTAGGAAGCTTGAGGCGGTAGGGGAGAGAGTGCGTGTGGGAACATAGACTCATCAGATACTCTGTTTTGGTGATGTTAATGAATGAATAACTGAAGGCCTGGGAAGAACATCACAGCTCTGATCCAAAATACTGTCTCTGGATCTTTTATAATCACTGGAGGGAGGGGAGGGGAGGGGAGAAGGTGCCTTGGTTTAATGTCTCATATCCAAAAATATGGCCAATTCCATTACATTTAAGACATAGCTAATCTAAAGCTTCTTCCTGTGCAGTTTCTGGAGGTGTTGACTCATGCTGGGGCTTTACAGATTCTGGCCACACTCCACTACCTTGTACCCAGTGAGCTGACCCTGTATCATGTGCAAGTCTTGATAATGAGTGCTGTTGAGTTTGTTCCACTGTGGCTGGCTTCACAATTGAGTCTGATCTGACCCTTCTGCCACCTCTGCAGTGGAGCTGCAGGGCTATGAAGAAAGGGCAAAGCAGTGGGGCTAATTGGCTGGCACAGACACAGTGGTCTGAATGGCCTCTTCTGTACTTGAAAGTCAAGGAGTAAGGCAGATCATGGGAAATCACAGAGGTGTACCACATTGATGCTTTAACTACAGTTTTTGACGCTTCTTGAGTTCTCTACGCAAAAGCAGGTCTGACCTATGGTGCAAAGATCTCCACCATGTGTAGGGAAAGGGCTGCAGGTCCAGAATCCACCACGGCTGGAAGGACATTCAAATCCCACATCTGATCCACACTGGCCTTCCGGTCAGCTGAGGCAAGGAGGCTGGGCTAGTGGGCAACATGCCTGTTGTAGCCTGGAACTATGGATGAGTAATGCTGGAGGCTCAAATTTCTTTTCACCACAACAGCTGACCAGGAATCTCTCCTATTGTTACCACTTGTAATTGGCATATGTTGGGAGGATATACAGGATGATGCTCCATCTGTTTGGCCATGTCATGGATGCACCTTTGATATCCATCAAGTCCTGGAGCAGGACTCAAACCTGGAGCTCCTGGCTCAGAGATCAGGATTGCTACCCACCACACCATGAGACCTCCTACATTTTTCTTGGTGCCAAAGTGGGAATCAATAGAGTTATTTTGTCCATTGATTTGTTTTGACATCTATCACTTGAAGAAAGTGTATTGGAGGCATCAGTTAGAGAGAAATACAAACAGGTCAAGGGACTAAACAAAATGCATGTTGTGGGAACCATTGGAATGATGAAGGGGCAGCCATAGAGGTCTACAGCACAGAAATAGGACTTCCGGTCCGTCAACTCTGCGCCGTTCAAAACAAATAGCTAACTATTCTAATCTCTATTTCTAGCACTAGGTCCATAGCCTTGCCTACCTCAGCCATTTCCTTACAACTCCACATATTGGCTTCAAATTTATTGATGGAATAAAAGAATTCCTTCCTTATCTGGAACTAACTGCACTGAAACGGAATCATGTTGACCTGATGCCTACAGGCATAGGCACTAAAACTGTGAACCTTGCTCAGAAAGGACGCTCCATGACAAGGCGCAAGATCTGGAGATTTAAAGCCACTGATGGTGTAGATAAAGGGACGTCACTTCCTCTGATGGTGGGAGAGTCTACAACAAGTGAGCAAAACTTCCAAGTTCAAGTAAGATGAGGAGGTGACAGCTATTGAGAATGCCAACGACACCACACAGAGCCTGTGGAACTGGATGCCTGCAAGAGGCTTGTGGTCACGAAAATAAACTCAACATTTACATACATTAGACAGATAAGCAAACACGCAGACCACATTATACATTTGCTCCATTGTTACAAATTGATTACAACTGAATGAAAAGACTCAAAACAGTAATGCTACTCTTTCAGTACCCATGCCATCTCGGTCATTTGTATTTAGTTCATGTCTTCTTCATATCTTTGAGACCTACAGACTTGACTAATCCATCACACCCCTGGTTCATATCCCACATTCTATCCTCCATAAACTTGACATCATCCAAAACTCTGTTGCCTGTGCCTTAACTCAAACCAAGTCCTGTTTCCCAATTTCACACTCATGCCCCCACTACTGTTTGGTGAACTACATTGGCTCCTAGTCAAGCAAAGCTTTGATTTTAAAGTTCTCACCCTTGTTTTCAAATTCCTCTGTGACCTCACCCCTTCCCATTTCTGTAATCGCCCCTAGCCCCAGGATGAGGTCTCTGCTCTCCTTTAGGTTGGTTGCTAGCATCCCCAGTTATAAGTTTTCTACTGTTAGCGGCTGTGCATTCAGTCACTTAGACACCAAGTCCTGAAATACCCTCCAGACAACAGCTCTCCACCTCACTTTCTTCCTTTAAGATAGTCCTTAAAATCTACCTCTTTGACTAACTAATAGCCACCTGACCTAAGATGATCAAGAGCTGAAGATGCTGAGGTCAAAGTGTGGATTAAGCATTCTGATCCATAAAGCAATAGTGCAAGGTTTTCAATGTCCTCCTTGTTACTGAGAAAGCAGATCAGAAGATGGACTGAGGGAATGCCAACCTAGGGGCTTGGCAAGGATAAATTTGGGCTCAATAATCCAGGCCTAAAGCTCTAGTGGGCCACTCTGCTCAGGCCTAGGGCCAGAAGATACAAAAGCCTGAACACACACACAAGCAGGTTCAGCAACACCTTCTTTCCAGCCATTATCAGACTGTTGAATGGACTCTAGCCTCAAATAGCATAACCTGTGTGTCTCTAAGTCTTTTTGATCTGTACATCCTTTGCTTGATGTGATCTGCCTGTATCGCTCATAAGCAAAGCTTTACAGTGTATTTCAGTACATATAACAATAAAATCAATCAGTCAAGAAGACCCAGACCAGGAGTAGCACCAGAGCCAACGATTTCTGAGGAAGTTCTGAGGAAGGGTCACCGGACCCAAAACGTTAACTCTGTTTTCTCCTCCACAGATGCTGCCAGACCTGCTGAGCTTTTCTCGCAACATTGTTTTTGTCCAATGATTTCTGTCACTGGCCCTGTACCCGTTATAGGACCTTGTCTGCCTTCTCTCAAGATGATGTAATCTCTATCCTATACCCTCTTTTGCCAAAAAAAGTGCCAATAAAGGAGCTTGTCAGCATCAAAATGGGGGAACTATAAGCAGTACATGATACAGCACCAAGCCTTTTATTGAAATGGTTCCTGTCTATTGCTGCAATTTACATTCCCCCTACACCACTCCTTCAGTCAGGTAGCTACAAAGAAAAAGGATTGAGATTTTCTATTTGTCTAGCACTTTTTATGAGCTCAGGATATCCGTAAATGGCTTACAACCAATAACTTTTCAACCAGTAACCTTTCTTTAAAATGTAGTCACTGTAGCAATTTGCACACAGTACAGTCTCTCAAACAACAATGACCTGATAACTGTTTTTGTTTGTAAGAGGCAGTACATTTAAATTGCACTTTTCACAATCACTGAATGGCTTTGCAGCTAATTCAAAGTAACTTTCTTGAAGTGCAGTCAATGTTGTAACATGAGATATGTGGCAACCAACTTGGACACAGCAAGCTCCTACAAATGACAAGCAATGTGATAATGAGCAGATAATCTGTTTCATGATGTTGGTTGAGAGATAAATATTGACGAGGGCATTCTCTCTAATTTTCATTAGTGAGAGGCAAGGAATGATTAGAGACAGTCAGCGTTATTTTATGCAAGGGAAATTGTGTCTCACAAACTTGATTGAGCTTTTTGAGGAAGTAACCAAAAAAACATGATGAGGGCAGAGGGGAAGACGTTGTTTACTTGGACATGAGTAAAACCTTTGTAAAGTTCTGCATGGTAGGCCAATTCGTAAATCACATGGAATTCAAGGTCAGCTTGCCAATTGGATACCTGTAGGAGCAGCGGGTGATGGTGGAGGATTGTTTTTCACTGGAGGCCTGTGACCAGCAGTTTGTTTGTCATTTACATAAATGATTTGGATGAGAATAGGAGGCATAGTTTGTAAGTTTGATGATGACACCAAAATTGGTGTTACAGTGGACAATGAAGAAGGTTATCTAAGATTACAAAGAGACCTTCATCAATTGGGTTAATGGGCAGAGGAGTGGCAGATGGAGTTTAATGTGGATAGATGTGAGCTATTGCACTTTGGTAATACAAGGACAGGACTTATTCAATTAATGGTAGGGCCCTCGGGGTTCAGGCACATAATTCTTTGAAATTTGCATCACAGATAGACAGGGCAGTTAAGAAGGGATATGGCATGCTTGCCTTCATTGCTCAGACCTTTGAATATAGGAATTGTTATGTCATACTGAAGTTGTACAGGACATGAGTGAGGCCTCTTCTGGAGTACTGCGTGCAGTTCTGCTCGACCAGTTATGAGAGTGATATTATTAAACCAGAGAGGGTTCAGAAAACATTTACCAAGATGTTGCCAGGAATAGAGAGTTTGAGTAATGGGCAGAGGCTGGATAGCCTGGAATATAGGAGGTTGAGAGGTGACCTTACAGAGGTTTATAAAATCATGAGGGGCATAGATAAGGTGAATAGCAAAGGAGGCCTTTTTCTTAGGGCTGAAGAGTTCAAAGCTAGAGGGCATATTTTTAAGGTGAGAGGAGAAACATTTAAAAGGGACCTGATGAGCAACTTTTTCACACAGAGAATGGGTAGTGTGTGGAATGAACTGCTAGAGGAAGTGGTAGATGCGGGTAAAGGTACAACATTTAGAAGGTATTCGGATAAGTACATGAATAGGAAAGGTTTGAAGGCATATGGGCCAAATGCAGGCTAGTTTAGTTTGGGAACACAGTTGGTATGGAAGGGTTGGACCATTTCTGTGCTGTATGGTTCTGGGCATCCTTTACAGGCCTAGGCGCCTCTACCCCCACACACTCACAGCGGACGACTCAGGCACATCTCAATACAGGATGAGGATAAAGCTCCTCACATTAGTCATATCCAGGGTCACATCATGGTGCAGTTACAGCCAGCTCAGCCTGAAGGTCACTTGCTGATTTGCTAGTAATTAGTACGCGTCAAGATGTACAAAGTTGATCTGGTACTGTCAGCAATGGTGCAGCCTCACACACAGCACAGTTTGTCCCTGGGATGATTCAGCAAACTTCTGTCTGTGTATTCCCCCCGAGAAAAAAACCCTTCTATTGTGTAATAATTCCACGATATGTGACTAATGTTAGTCAGTGTGAAGTAACAATGGTGATCATAGGACAAGCAAATACAGCGGCCTACGCTCATCAGTGCGATGGCATCTTGAAGAGATGTACAACACAGTGCTACTGACGGAAGTAGCTTGAGCCCTACCCTGTGCAATGATCAAGACAGAGATATTGACTGTTTTCAGTGTGTTATGGATCCTAACAATAGCTTGTCCATTTTCATAGCACTTTGAGTTTCTTCCATTATTTGATTTCAAAATGCTCTCTGGCCTTTGATCAGCTCTCTTATAAAGTGAGTGGCTAGAATGTCAGACCAAATAATGAATACTTTTACATCTTTGAAGGAAAAGATCTGTTCAGCTGAAGGATTAAGGACAATTAAAGTCTTGCTTGAGCCGATAGTTTTCTTACCTTCTGAGTCAGAAGGTTGTGAATTCATATCCCCCCTCCCACCCCCAGCCACCTTTTAAGGCACTGAATCAAAGCTGTCACTCCCAGCTCTGAAGGCATTCTACACTCTCAAAGGTTACCAGGATTCTGTCCACCCCCCCCCTCAGATGAATGTAAAAGATGCATTTCTAAAAAGAAGCAGGGCAACTCTCCTTGGTGTCCTGGCCAATATTTATCCCTCAATCTGCACCACAAAACCAAATTATCTAGCTAATCCAAAACGTCAGCTTTCCTGCTCCTCTGATGCTGCTTGGCCCGCTGTGTCCATCCAGTTCCACACCTTGTTATCTCAGGTTCTCCAGCATTGGCAGTTCCCGCTATCTCTGTTATCTAGCTAATTGCTGTTTATGGGATCTTGCTATGTATGAAAAATATTTCTGACATGGCAAACTGGTTATGTTTCAAAAAATATTCATTGCATGTGAAATGCTTTGGGATAGCACTGTGAATCTTTCTTTTAATTCTGAGTACAAAGTTTAAATACACATTGCCTGAACTGCTGCCAGAAATGGATTAATTGATCTATTTTTCTGTTTGTGGAGTCTTCCTATGCATAAACTGGCTCCACATTTTTCTCATGCACTTAAAAGTTGATCTAAATGCTTGAAACATTTTTGAAATACAATCATTTTTGTAAAGTGTGAAACGCGACAATTGATTTTTGCACAGCAAGATCTCATGAAACTGCAATAAGTTAAAGTTAAAGGGAAGATGATTTGTTTCTTTGGTGCTGATTGAGGGCTAAATATGGATATTGGCACCAAGCAGAACTCTACTTTGAAATGCTTTGATGGACATCCTGACGACACATGAATGCTGAATGAATAAAAATGTGTCCTGTCTTAATGACAGGTGGGTTAAGTCCTCTACTGGAATCTTCAGGTGTCTGTTAAACAAAGAATGCTACTTTATAAATCTAACAAGCTCTGTGAATGTCTAGGCTAATTGGTTAATATCACTAATACATCTGTAATGCTAAAACAAATCAGTTGAGCAGAACCAAAATGGAAGGAGGGGATTAGTGAAACTCTGAAATGAATGAACTTAATTGGCCCAAGTATTAATGATGTTTCATGTTCTTAACCACAAACAGAAAGAGGTCAAACTGAGGTTTCAAAATAGAAGACTGATGTGAAAGTCCATTAACATGCACTGAAACCAAGCCTTTCATTACTAAATAGTCCCAATCCTTTATGGAAATACTTAGGATATACATTACAGAAGGTCATTCAGCCTAACTACTTCATGTTGGCATTTATAGTCCACTTAAGCATGACTGAATCTACCATTGTAAGCATCTATTCTCTTCTGCCCAAATGCTTATCTAGTTTGCCATCACATGTATCTGTAGTATTTACTTGAACCATTCCCTGTGGTAGTGAGTTCCACATTCTCTCTACTGTCTGGTGAAGAGGTTTCTTCTGAATTCCCAATTGAATCTCTTGGTGACTATCTTACATTGATGACTTCGAGTTATTCTTTCTCCCAGAACGGGAAGTAATCTCGGTATCAAAATCTTTCATATTTTAAATGACCTCTTGTAAATACTCCTCATCCCCATTTCCCACAAGAGAAGAGATCCAGCTTGTTAATTCCTTCCCGAGGCACATTACCCACTCATTTATGGTCCAAAAGACCTATGGGACTACAGTCCTTGGAATTTAAAATAATGAGGGGGTGATCTCACAGGAACATGCAAAAGTGTTAAATGTCCTTAAAGGGTAGGTGCTTAGATGCATTTGAGAACTGAGAAGAAATGCCTCCATTCAGAAGGGCAAAAATTATTAAAATGGTTTTCTACAACTGAAAGCTATGGGTGATCAGTTGTTGAATAGTTTCAAGGGAAAAGAGGGATAGATTTATGGATACTGAGAAAATAGGGATAGATTTCAAGTAGGAGATTCGCCATGATCACATTGGATGGTGAATCAGACATAAAGGACCCAAAGGCCTACTCACAGAATTGCTACAGTGCAGTAGCAGGCTATTTAGCTATTAACTCCCAAGTGACCCTCCAAACAGCATCCCACCCAAACCCACTCTAGCCTCATAAACCTGCATTTCCCATGGCTAATCCATATACTTGCAGACTTTAGCCTGGCCAATCCACCTAACCTGCACATCTTTGGACTGTGGGAGGAAACCAGAGCACCCGGCAGAAACCCACACAGATAGAGGAAGAATGTGCAAGGTCCACACAGACCATCACCCAAAGCTGGAATTGAACCCGGTGCTGTGAGGCAACAGCGCTAACCACTGAGCTACCGTGCTGCCTCTTCTCCTGCTTCTGTTTCTTACATTTATGTTCTAATCTACAATTTGGTGTGTGTTCCATTTGCATTGAAATCTGTAAACTCCAAACAAAACTGGAGATCAATTGAAGTTTTCAAAATTAAAATTGATAGATTTTTGTCATGCAAAGGTATTAAGGGTTATGGAACTAAGGACATTATATGCTGTCGAGTTACAGATCAGCCGTGACTTAATTGAATGGGAAAGAGGTTTGTCCTGTTTCGCCAACCCACAGCATGAAGATGGAAACATGCACCATTCAAACCTTCTAGACACATTTGACTCTGAAGATAAATGCCCTGTAACAAATTGTTTTATCTGTAAATACTAACCTCCTGACCACCGACAAGGCCGCATTCCCATGAACAGTCTCCACCCAAATGACTTCTAAAAGTTGCAACTTGCTGAAAGGAGAGAATGCTGAAATGTCGCTAATGCTTTTGATCTTGCACCCATGAAGACAAACACAAGAATGTCAAATTTCCAACTATCGCAATAGCTTATACTATAGGAGTAAAAGCTGATTAGTTTGCAAGTCAATTCAGATTGGCCAAGGCATTGACTCTGAAGCTCCTGGGAAATTCAAAAGATGTACATTTGGCTTGAATACAAATTCAAAATGGTATCAGAAGTTCATCTCTGCCACAGAGTTGGTAGCTTTTCTGAACGGGAAGGTGGGTGGTGGGGTATAATCTCGGTGTTCACAGTGATACACTTACAGTAAACCACCACAAATATTTGTAAGTATTTTGGGGAGTGGGTTGGAGGTTGTCAGTAGAGGGAGAGGGGTGTTAGCTCTGACAACCTCTTAAAAAAATGTCATCTTAGCCAAAGAAAAGGGGTGCCATCTTTTTATCTTTTATCTGAATGTCAGTAAACAGACATGACCGGGAATTCAGACACAAAGTGAAGAGATGTAAAATGAAAGAAGAAAGTGCTGAAGAAACGTAACATGTCTTCTTCAAAGAAGAGTCACATTGGACTTGAACCATCAACTGTTTCTCTCTTCACAGACCTGCTGAGTTTCTCCAGTATTTTCTGCTTTTCTTTCAGATTCTCAGCTTCAACAGTATGTGTTTATATAAAGATTTGTACTGACTGGGGACATCAAGTTTTCAAAATCCATGGCCTTGTGAAGGCATGCACAGGATAGAGACTCATTTGCTCATTTGAGTGTGATAACTACAAATAGTCACAAGTGCTCTGGGCTAGCAAAGGAAACAAAGATAATTTTGGGTCCATGACTAAAAAGCATATGCTTTTGATTTCAGGTTGCATAATCTTCCTTTCAGGTCCTGTTCCCCTGTCTTCCATCTGCTTGCAGCTGCTATTAAAAAAAACAGGGAGCAGTGCAAAGTAAGGATATGAACCAAACTGTCACTGCTGCCTGGAGTTCCTGCATGAGGAGATGTTGAAAAATGGGAGGAAATTTGCAACATACCTGCGCTCCCACTCTCCTTCACCAAACTGCCGCAAGCTCATGACTAATATCTGTGGCACTGCAATCTTTTCTATCCTCCTTGCACAAACCTCACTCAAGAGAGGAACTGCCAGAACAAAACACTAACCTGACTATTCCGCTATGTGGGCCCACTTGTACACCTGGTCTTGAATAGATTTTTCTCCCCCTATCTCTTTCATCTGCCTTGGCTTCTGACTAATGCTAGCATCATCCACTGTCACCAGCACTTTTGTTTGAACTTGAAAACACTCACTGTTCTTGGTCTGGGCTAAACCTTTTTTTCTGGTTCCAATTCTCATTGTCTCCTCCTAACCCCCACCTCAGCCCCTCAGGTACCTGTCAGAAAGGTGTTGCTGACAGCTCCTAAATGTGTGGGCTGCACTTGCACCAAGTTACAACATGAACCCAGTCCCGCTGTTGTTTTCTGTTTCCCCTGTTCAATCACTACGAAGCTGGGCCCAGGAATGGAGGAGAGGTCTTCAGGTGCTAAAATCTATTTTTTTTTAAGCAGGCAGCGATCATTTGATGTAGCTCAGTGAATAGCACTCTTCCCTTTGGGTCAGAAGGTCGTGCGTTCAGGACCCACTCTGCTGTTGGAAGTGCCACCTCTCTCAGAGGAATGTCAGCCCAGGTTTACGGATACAGTTCAAATTGTACATCAGTTCCACCTTCAGACGCCTGTCTGTGTGGACTTTGCGTATTCTCCCCACGTCTGTGTGGGTTTCCCCTGGGTGCACCAGTTTCCTCCCACAGCCCAAAGACTAGGGTGGATTGGCCATGCTAAATTGCCTCATAGTGTCCAGGGAGGTGCTGGCTAGGTGGATTAGCCATGGGACATGCAGGGTCATAGGGGATAGGGTAAGGAGGTGGATCTGGGTGGGATGCTCTTTGGGGGGCTCAGTGTGGATTCGATGGGTGAATGGCCAGCTTCCACACTGTAGGGATTCTATGATTCAAAGTTTTTTAACAAGCTGCAATGCAGAGTTCACACCAATATTCCTGATGTAGCACTGAGGCAGTGTAGCATTGCTGGGACACAGTCCTGCAGATGAAACATTTCACTGAGGTCCCCTCTGCCCACAACATTATTCAAAGAAGAGCAATGAATTTCTATCTGGTGCATGCATGCATGCACTAAGGTGTTATTTTTGTTATGTGGAGCTAAATACGTATTTACATTGTAGCTAATTTCTTTGGATACAGGCACCCTTTTAAAAACACTGCTTCAATCCAAATCAGATTTATTAGAAAAAGAAAAATCCAAGAATAGCAATTTCAGAAAATAAATCAGTGGCTGACAGACTGTGTTTAATTTGTTATTTCACTTCTATGATTGGCATGACAAGCAAATATAATTTTGTTTAAAGGAAATGTGGACTGAGACAAGAACCAGCTAGTTTCAGTACAGATTTGAATGCCTAATGTGATGATTATTTTTGAGGGTTTCTCATTTTGAGAACAGTTTTAGAATCATCTGAAATAATTTATTTGTTATGTTGAACAGCATCTAGAGCCCTCAGGCACCTACACCTCTTTAAGGAGTCCTCAGATACTGAAGCCGTATGTACTTGCCTGCAGCAGAATGTGGACAACATCAGGCTTGGGCTGACATGTGACAAGTAGGATTGACAGCACACAAGTGCCAGGACTTGATTATTCCTCTCAAGAAAGAATCCAACCAAACCTCTTGACACTCATGAAATCTTAAGGACATAAGAAATAGGAGCAGGAGCAGGCTATTTGGTTCATTTTACTTAACAGCACAATCATGGCTGATTTGACTATGACCTTAACTCCAATTTCCTGTCTGGTCCCCATGACTCTTGTATCTCTTGTTGGTCAAATATCGTCACTGTCTTCTCAAGGCCAATTACAGATGGGCACAAAAAGGCCGGGCTTGCCACTTAGTAATTGCAATTATTTACAATTAGTTTGGTAATAATGTAGAAAGATGAGGTCCTCGGTGTCACAGATGTCAGCCTTTAACCAATTCAAGTCACTCCATGTGACATCAAGAAATGGTTGAAGACACTGGATACTACAAAAGCTATGTGTCCTGACAACCTTTTGGCAATAGTACTAAAGACCTGTGCTCCAGAACTAGTTGCATAGCTAGCCAAGATATTCCAGTACAGACTGTGCAGGCCAAACCAGCCTGTTTAATCGGCATTCCACCCACCACTTTCAACATTCACTCCTTCCACCACTGACGCAATGTTACAGCAGTGTGTACCATCTAAGTGATGCATTACAGCAACTCACAAGACTTCTTTGACAGTACTTTCCAAACCTACGACCTCTAGAAGGAAAAGGCAGCAGATGTATGGGGACACCACAGCCTACAGGCTCTCCAGCATGCCACGCACATCCTGAGTTGGAACATTGTTGCTGTTCCTTCTTCGTCACTGGGTCGACATTCTGGAACTTCCTTCTTAAAAGCTCTGTGGGTATCCCAGAACCCCAGGGACTGCAGAAATTCAAGCATATAACTCTAATTATAGAGGGCTCGTATGGTGCAGTGATAGCGGCCCTACCTCTGAGCTAAGAGGACATGGTTTAAGTCCCTGAAATGTGTCATAGCATAACTGAACAGGTTGATTAGAAATATCTATAACTCCAATTGTTTTCAATAATATTTCTCAAATGCTTGTTTTGTTTTGGTAAACTTGTCAAAATGTGAGAAGTGAATTGTAATTGCGGAGAATCTACCATCCAAAACTAAAGGCAATTTGTTGCAATTTGTCTGTGCTAATAGTTATAGCAATTAAGGATGGGCACCAATAGAGAAAGAGCCTTCTCCCACTGAAATAACTGCGCAGAGGCCTGTATTCAATCACCGAGGCACTCTTTATTTACTTGTGCACAGTACACTGGCTGTGGCCAGTCAGCTCGGTGTCAGTCCCTGATGTGAGTCTCCTGCTTATATTGGTCAGCCATGGCTTTCCTGATCGGCCCAGGTTAACAACCCCACTCAAGGATCTCGTAGTCAACAAGATCCAGCTGGTTCCAATCACTCTACCTACCTTCTTCTTCGAATCCCATCAGCATCACCTATTCCTTCTTCCCTCAAGTATTTGTCTGCCTTACCTTCTCCTTTAAGTTACCTATACTATTCATTATTCTATTCTGGTAGCAAGCTCCATATTCCCATTACTCTTTGGGTAGAGATGGTTACCCTGAGCTCCTGTAATTGCTTGAAATGTGGCATTCTTGCATTTACCCTGAGGAGTGCAAGGTGAGAAATTTTGGCAACCTGTTACTCTTTTCAGCAGGTCCGTGCTGAGCTCTTTCTTGAGTTTATTGCTGATTATCTTGACTGAGATGGACTATATTGTCCCTTGTGTTAGATTCATATACAAAAATATGTTCTACTTTTACCCTATCAATTCCCTTGATACTTCTAATGACCTCTGTCTTTAATATGTGAGTCGTTCTTAAATCAGACTGGGCCTGCCTGTGTTTATCTGTTGTTAGATGTGGAAGCAATAAGGCAGAGTGCGGCTGGCATGGATGATTCACTCAGGTTGAATATCTGGTGGAGAAGCTCCTGTTATGACCTGTACTGCTGATTCAGAAAGCCTCATCAAAAAGCTGGTTTACAACAGCCCTTGAGCAGAGCTGAAAAACTGCATTTACATGGAAGCCTAAAACAATAGATCCAGACATTCATATAATCAATGACGTTTGCTTTGATAAGAAATAAAGTCTCATATTATCTAGAAGATAGAACAGTGTCAATTCATTTAGATATTGGTCAATGCATTGAGTATAGGAGTTGGGAGGTCACGTTGCGGCTGTACATGACAGTGATTAGGCCACTAATGGAATACTGGATGCAATTCTGGTCCCCCTGCTATAGGAAGGACGTTGTGAAACTTGAAAGGGTTCAGAAATGATTTACAAAGATGTTGCCAGGATTGGAGAGTTTGAGCTATAGGGAGAGGCTGAGTAGGCTGGGGCTATTTTCCCTGGAGGATCGGGTGAAGGTGACTTTATAGAGGTTTATAAAATCATGAGGGGCATGGATTTGGTAAATATACAAGATCTTTTCCCTGGGGTGGGGGAGTCCAAAACCAGAGGGTATAGTTTTAATGTGACAGGGGAAAGATTTAAAAGAGATCTAAGGGGCAACTCTTCCACACAGAGGGTGGTGCGTGTATGGAACGAGCTGCCAGAGGAAGTAGAGGCTGATACAATTACAATATTTAAAAGGCATCTGAATGGGTATGTGAATAGGAAGGGTTTAGAGGGATATGGGGCAAATGCTAGCAAATGGGACTAGATTAATTTAGGATATCTGGTAGGCATGGACAAGTTGGGCTGAAAGGTCTGCTGCCATGACTTATATCTCTTTGACTCAATGACTCTAAGTGTGCTCTCTCTAACCAGCTTTGTCGGAAGGAGGAAAGGTTTGGAGAGATATGGGCCAGGAACAGGCAGGTGGGACTAGTTTAGTTTGGGATTATGTTCGGCATGGACTGATTTGACTGAAGGGTCTGTTTCTGCGCTGTATGACTCTATGAGTCTATAAGTCCTCCATCCCGAGACTCAGGGTGACCATTCAAAGCGCTTCTCCTTCTTTGACATTCTTTATCATTGTTTGATAAATGTACTGAATGAAATATATCTTATTGTGTTGAGTGAGGCAAGGGAGGACATAGCAAAAACTAGTATATGAATATTTGCCTTTATTGGCTGAGGCATAGAGCTTAAGAGCAGGGAGGTGATGCTGGAGCTGTATAAATGGTTGGTTAGGAATATTGTGTGCACTTCTGGAATCCACATTATAGGAGGGCTGTTCTGGCCCTGGAGAGGGTGCAGAGGAGATTTACCAGGATGTTGCCTGGACAGTTATGAAGAGAGATTGGATAGACTGCAGTTGACTTCCTTAGAGCAGAGGAGACAGAGGGGTGACATGATTGCGGTGTATAAAATTATGAGGGACTTAGAGAGAGTCGACAGGGAGAAATTTTTCCCCTTGGGGCCATAGATTTAAAGTAAGGGGCAGGAGGTTTAGAGAAGATGAGAGAAAAATTTTTCACGCAGAGGGTGGTGGGAATCTGGAATTCACTGCCTGTGAGTGTGATAGAAGCAGAAACCCTTACAACATTTAAGAAGTATTTAGATGTACATTTGCCAGTCCACAGTTCAAGGCTGTAGGAGAAATGTTGGAAATTGGGATTAAAATAGTTAGGCGGTTGTTTTTGGTCAGCACAGACTTGGTGGGCTGAACAGCCTTTGTCTGTGCTGTAGATCTCTTTGACTCCAAATCTTGATTACAACCAATGGAATACTATTGACGTGCATTCAATGTTGGAACACAGGAAATGCAGCAGTCAACTTGTCCAACAAAAAAGACAATGTGAGAATGACCATCCAATCTGTTTTTTTTGTGTGAAGTTCTTTGAGGATTAAATAATAGCCAGACAATGTGGAGGACTTCTCGGCTCTCCTTTGGAATAGTCCCACGGGAATATTTTATATGCAACTGATCAGGACCTCACTTTCACATCTCACCCAAAAGACACAAAATCTCGAGCACTCCCTCAGTGGGATACCACGAGTTATCATGTTGTGATTTGAGTGTTTAAGTCCTGAAGTGGGGGACTTTAACCTCAATCTGTGAGTCAGAGACAACAACCTACCTACTGAGATGTAGCATTGCACTGCGAAAAATGTGTCATCTAACTTGTAGCATTTCGATGTGGATCGAGAGGTAAATAAGGGCACAATGAGAACTCTCCTGCTCCTCTTTGAAATGATGACATGAGATCTTTGAATTCCACTTGAGAGAGCAGACAAAAGCTTCGACTTAACATCTCATCCAAAGATGATAACTGACAGTGCAGCACTTCCTCAGTACTGCAGTGGAGTGGGAGCCAGGATGGTTGACTCAAGTCTCTGGACAAGGGGTTTAACACCCAATCTTCCAACTCAGAGGTGAGAGTGTTCGATGGAACCACAAGATAACAGCAGAATATGTTGACTTATGTTCATTCAGGGTAAGTAATCTTTTCTGACTGGACCAGCATGTATTGTCCATCTCTGATTGCCCTTGAGATGATGGTGGTGAGCTGCTTTCTTGAACCACTGCAGTCCATTTGGTGTAGGGACACATATGTCACTGTTAGGGAGAAGATTCCAGGATTTTGACTCAGTGAGACTGAATGAATGGTGATAGCCTTCAAAGTCAGGATGATGCATAGCTTGGAGGGGAGCTTGCAAGTAATGGTGTGCCCATGTATCTGATATCCTTGTCCTTCTAGATGTCATGGGTTTGAAAGGTGCTACCTAATGAATGTTTGTGAATTTCTTGCAGCACATGTTGTAGATGGTATGTACTGCCGTTGCCGTGATACATTATAATTTGATGGTCATCTGGGTTAGATAACAGAGGACTGGCAACACCTGCAAAAGAGAAAAGGACAGGTCTAATGAAGAGGAAGTTGATTGATTCATGACCGAGATCAGTTGTGAGTAGCGAGTCTCGAAAATTCGACTCTCTCTCTCCCTTTCGGAAAGAACTTTTTCTGTTAGACATGTGGTTTTCTCTTTACGTGATGAAGCCCCTATGCAAATAAAGTCAGCAACGGCTGCAGATGTCCATGCTTTAGCTGTAGCCCAATGCAAGCTGCTGTATCATTCCATTGCTTTCAGAGGTGAATTGAGGCCCGGCCACCAAGGGTTAACAAACTGAAAAAACACGAATCTATTGACATGACAGACCACAAAGCACTTCTACTTGAGCTTTCATTACTTCTTAGATGAGTAAAAGAGAGACCAGGGAGAATAGCGTTTTATGGGTTTAATTTTAGACTACAGTCCCAGCGACAATTTTCACAGTGAAATGAGTTGATTATTTAACCGTTGAGACGCTGATCATGTTTTTGTACTGTTACTGTTGCACAAAAATATAGCTTGCACTTTCTGCTGTTGGTTTCCTCTCTCTGAATTATAATTTGCTCCTGGTTTGTTCTCACTAACTCCTGCCCAATATAAAGGAATCAGGGAGGGCTGAAGGGGATATGAGGGACTGAGGGTACATGTCCCTTTGCAGATTTGGGCAAAGATTCATTTAAGAAAAGCAATAGTGGATTGGTCACCCTGTTTCACACAGCAGCCCACCTCAGCTTGTGGCTCAGTGGGTAACATGCTTGCTTCTGAAGTCTAAGGTTCTAGGTTCAAGCACCATTCCAGGATTTGAGTACAAATACAAGGAGTAAAAGCTATCACTCCAGTCAAGCACTGAGCTAGTGTCATGCTAGTAACAGAGCATGGAAACAGACCCTTTGGTCCAACTTGTCCATGCTGACCAGGTATTCTAAATTAATCTAGTCCCCTATCCCTCTAAACCCTTCCTATTCATATACCCATCTAGATACCTTTTAAATGTTGTAATTGTATCAGCCTCCACCACTTTCTCTGGCAGCTCATTCCAAACATGCACTACCCTCCGTGTGAAAAAGTTGTCCCTTAGGTCTTTCTTAAATCTTAAAATCTTTAAATCTCCTCTCATCTTAAGCCTACGCTCTCCAGTTTTGGACTCCCCTGCCCTGAGAAAAAGATCTTGGCTACGCACCCTATCCATGCCTCTCATGATTTTATAAACCACCATAAGGTCACCCCTCAGCCTCTGATGCTCCAGGAAAAAATAGCCCTAGCCTATTCAGCCTTTCCCTACAGCTCAAATCTGCAAGCATCCTTGTAAATCTTTTCTGAACCCTTTCAAGGTTAACATCTTTCCTATAGCAGGGAGACCAGAATTGAATCCAAAAAGTGGCCAAACAACTGTCCTGTACAGTCGCAACATGACAGCCCCTCCTGTCTCTCAGCTAAGACAGTCAAACCAAGCCCTTGCCTAGGTGGTGCTATTTGGAAGAAGAGTAGGGAGTTCTCCCTAGTGTTCTCTATTTACCCCTCAATCAACAGCACAAAGCAGATTATCTAGCTATTGCTGTGTGTGGGAGCTTACTGCATGCATACTGGCTGTTGCATTTGCCCCATTACAACAGTGACCACACCCCAAAAGGTACCTAATTGGCTGTACAGCAGTTAGCAACATCTGGTCAGTGTGGAAAGCTCTACATAAATGAAAGCCTTTCTTTCTATTGCAGAAAATGAAATCTTCCAGTCTGCTCTGCTGCCCAAGATCAATTTCAATATCCACCTCCACCCTCCTGCTCTCTAGTTTCTTCAGGGGAGAGATGGGGAAACTGGTGAGGGAGAAAAGTAAATGAGACAGACATGGTCAAACTTTGTCTTTATTTGTCTTTCCAAAGAAAGAAAGATTTACATTTGTATAGCACCTTTCACAATCTCCATTGTAATGTAGGAAGTGAATCAGTCAATTTGTGCACAGCAACCTCCCATAAATGGCAATGGCTAGATAATCTATTTTTATGATTTTCTTCCACAGGATGAGTACACTGCTGTCCAGCCAGAGTTTATTGCCCTTTCTCATTGCCCTTGAGACGTTGGTGGTGAGGTGCCCAATTGAACTACAGCCATCCATTTAGTGTAAGTATATCCACAGAGCCATTCGGGAGGAAATTCAGGATTTTAACCCAATGACTTTGAAGGAATGGTGATATATTTCCAATACAGGATGGTGAATGACTTGGGGGGGGGGGCCCCCGGAATTTGCAAAGGGTGGTGTTCCCATGTATCTGCTGCCTTTGTCCTTCTGATTGGTAGTGGTTGTGGGTGATATTGGTAGATGGATTAATATCAGCATTAATATTATATATTTGTCATTATTATAATTGATAGTAACACCAGGGTGAAGTCCCCTACTCTGCTCTTCTTTGATAGAACATTCTGCAATCACTTGAGAGAGCAGCCAGCATTTCCATTTCATGTCCCATCCAAAAAAATAGGACCTCTGACAGTGCAACACATCCCTCAGTAAAATGGGGGAACGTCAGCATATATTTTGCACTCCAGTCACTGAAGTGGCACTTAAATCACACAAACACTGGACTCCAAAGTCAGAGTACTATGCGTTTGAGCCATGGTTAGGCCAATCTGCCTGATTGGTCTACTTTGTGTCTTCCTATAACTTCTTTCATATTTGGTACTTCAGCGTTTTTGATACAATGGCGACTGCTGAACTGATTGCTGCAAACCTGTTCTGTAAATCACCCAAAAACAGAGGGTTGCAATCAGTAGATGACTGACACTGTGGTAACTATCTAGGTTTGTTTCAAAAAAATAATATTTAAACCACATCATAAATTAGTGACAAAGGTCTTTACCACATCCTAGGTGGCGGGGCAAGTCAATTTTGACTGTTTGAAATTTTCGTTTGTCTTTGATAACAGAATCTCCTCGGATCTCCAAAAAACATTTTTTTTCTCTCTCTCGAAAGGTTGTCTGCTGATTCTGTTATCTTTCTTTTCTCAACACAAGGTGTGGCTCAAACTTGTCAGAAACGCAGAATAGTTCATATGAAGACAGGCCTGTTCTATCGACAGTTATTAATCAGTGAGTAGCTTTCTGATCAAAAACAAAGTTGCTGGAAAAGCTCAGCAGGTCTGGCAGCATCTGTGGAGGAGAAAACAGAGTTAACGTTTCGGGTCCGGTAACCCTTCCTCAGAACTGTTCTGAGGAACTGTTCTGAGGAAGGGTCACTGGAGCCAAAACGCTAACTCTGTTTTCTCCTCCACAGATGCTGCCAGACCTGCTGAGCTTTTCCAGCAACTTTGTTTTTGTTCCTGATTTACAGCATCCGCAGTTCTTTTGGTTTTTATTTAGTAGCTTTCTGATCATTATTTTCAATAATTATTTCCAATGGGTTATTCACAAAGAAGGCAGAGGTTTAGTGCTGAGGGTGCATCCTTTTACTGATCAATTCTGCCCAATCCATTCTCAGCATCAACAAATTGGAGTTTTTTTCTCTCTATATTTATATGAGGGTATACTTGCATCAGAGGCTTGTTTAAAAATCAAGGTGAGGCTGACCGTCTTCATATCTGGGATGTTTGGTGGGTTTCTGATGGGTACATAGGTGACTAATAAGGCTGATCAACTCCTAGAACATTCTGCTGTAAATAGCACAGGATGCCACAGATGATTTGGATCAGTTGGTGGCTCAGGGTTTCCTCACCTTGTATTCTTTCTCTGTCTCTGAAGTGAGATTCCTTTTGAAGGAGGCTGTGTCACTTATTTTATTTGGTTGTGCCATGATAGCAGTGAGAGTTCACCAGTTTGGTCCCTGGGATGAGAGGGTTGGTAAGACGCTGAATAAATTGGCCCTGCAATCTCTGGAGTTTAGAAGAAGGAGAGGTGATGTCATTGAAGAATAAAGGATTCTGAAGGGGGTTCTTTGACACTGAGAAACTGCTTCCCCTGTTTGGGATAAGGAATTAATCATTAGGAATGAGACAAGGAGAAATTTCTTAAATCAAAGATTCTTGAATCTTTGGAATACTCTCTCTCAGAGAGTTATGGATGTTCCATGGCTGAATATATTTACGACTGAGATGGACAGATTTTTGGTCTTACAGGGAATCAAGGGATATGGGGAGTGACGGGCAGCTGGCATCAAATCCCAACATCAGCAGATTGTTTTGAATGGCAAAGCAGGCTTAACAAGCCAAATACTTATTTCTGCTTCCATCTCTTGTGTCCTTGTGGGAATAAACATGGGACGATGAGTCTCTGGCTGTGGAAGAAGGTCATTAAGCCCAACAGATCTCGACAGTTGTGACAGTTTCTTCTCCACACAGAGCCATGTCAGGATGTTTCTTCAACTCATTATCAATATCATCCTGTGAATATTCAGTCCATTGTTATATTCATTCTATTGTTCTATTGCATATGTTACATTTAAAGTGATTATGATAATTTGCATATTTTTATCTTCAGAGCACTGAATGTGAATGAAGGTTTGACAGTATCTTACCAGTTAATATTAATGTTCTGTAACTAATGGACAGGAACTTCCAATATGTGCACCTGGCATTGACTCAAAATGCAATAGATAATATTTCTACCACTCCCCCCACAACCTTCACTGAGAAAGAAAGAGATATTGAAATATTTTATTTTGCGAAAGTCTCACTCACTTGTGTCCTTCATTTCATCCCATCCTGCAGAGATGACAGTTATGACGCAGTAAGTTACTGCTATTCATTACAGAAGTGGAGCTTGGAAACGAGTAGGCATTCTGTAAATAGGTATTTGGGTGCTGGAAATGCTAACAATTCAGTTTAGTTGTGACTTGTATGAGTGCCCTTTTTTTTGCTGTTTGCTGGTGCTTCACAGGAAGGCCACAACCAAGCAGCATTCTGAGGTTAGCTGCAACTTCTTCAGGCTCCGAAGCTATATTTAGCTAGCTGAGTTGGTATAGCCCATTTCTTTTTGACAATTTAAGAATATGATGTACAAGATACCGTGACAGCCGGGGCTAAATATAATTGGGGATCGATAACAAGGACAATGTCAAACATGTAGACATTAACTCCAGGTTGTGGGCACTTGTCACTTATTCATAAACATCTCCAGTAATGATCCCACCCAGGTTCACATGTTCATTAAGTGTGAACAAGCTTACCTCAGTTCTCCCACAATTCAGTCCTATGTGTGCCTGTAGTGACTCAGTGGTTGCACTCTAACCTCTGAGTCAGAAGGGTGTGGGTTCCTGTCCCACTTTAGGACTTGAGCACAAAGATTAAGGCTAAATGTTGAGGGAATTCTGCACTGTTGGACGTACTGTCTTTCAGATGAGATATCAAATCTAGGTTTTATCTCCCCTTCAGATGACTATGAAAAATCCCATCACACTGTTTCGAAAAAAAATTGCAGAGGAGTTCACCCTGGTGTTTTGATCAACATCGGTCCCTCAATGAAGATTGAACAAACAGACCATGGGGTCATTATTATATTGCTCTCTGTGAGAGCTTGCCTATGTGCACACATTGGCAACAAGGCTTTCTACATTATAACAGTAATTACATTTCATCAGCTTTACAGACCTTTGAGAAGTCCAGTGGTTGTGAGAGATACAAAATACATGCAAGTCTCTCTTTTCTTCTTTTCTATCAAAGGACAAACCTCAGCCATATTAGATCTGACTATTTTACAGTCATCCTGACCCATTACATATTCTGAAGGCTCTATTCAGAAGTGAATGTTTCCAGAAGCAACTCTGATCATTGAAAATCTTCAGAGCCATTTTCTACCCCAGGCCCCAAGAAGACTTTCCATATCAAGCAGATGTTAACCTGCACATCTGCTAATGTGGTATACTGCATCCGCTGTTCCCGCTGTAACCTCCTCTACATCAGGGAAACTAAGTGGAGGCTTGGGGACCGCTTTGCAAAACACCTACGCTCGGTTCGCATTAAACAACTGCACCTCCCAGTCACGAACCATTTCAACTCCCCCTACCATTCCTCAGACGAAATGTCCATCCTGGGCCTCCTGCAGTGCCACAACGACGCCACCCGAAGGTTGCAGAAACAACATCTCATATTCCGCTTGGGAACCCTGCAGCCCAATGGTATCAATGTGGACTTCACAAATCTTCAAAATCTTCTCTCCCCATACCGCATCCCAAAACCAGCCCAACTTGTCCCCGCCTCCCTAACCTGTCCTCCCTCCCACGTATCTCCTCCTCCCACCTCAAGCCCCACCCCCATCTCCTACCTACTAACCTCTGCCCACCCCCTTGACCTGTCTGTCCTCCCTGGACTGACCTATCTCCTCCCTAATTCCCCACCTACACTCACCTTTACTGGCTCAATCCCCGCCTCTTTGACCTGTCTGTCTCCTCTCCACCTATCTTCTTCTCTATCCATCTTCTATCTGCCTCCCCCCTCTCCCTATTTATTTCAGAACCCCCTTCCTCTCCCCCATTTCTAAAGAAGGGTCTAGGCCCGAAACGGCAGCCTTCCTGCTCCTCTGATGCTGCTTGGCCTGCTGTGTTCATCCAGCTCTACACCTTGTTATATCTATCTTCCATCCCTGCCTGTCTACTTTCTTCAATGTAATGGAACGGCTTTAGCTTGTTTAATCCAGATATAAGTAAACACTTTTTGACCCGGGATAACACCTTCTACTTGCTCTACTTTTCAAGTCACTCAAAGCCGAGACATTGCATGGGTTTAATCACTCCACAGTTTTCACATTCGTGCTAGGTGGGTCAGACCTAATTTACCTTTGAGCAGGTGGTGGTAAGCCATCTTCTCGAACTGATGCAGTCTATGTGATGCAGGTAACTACTCCTGTTAAGGAGATCCAGGAGTTTGAGACAGTAACAGTGAAGGAACAGTGACATAGTTACAAGTCAGGATGGTGTGTAATCTATCAGAAAACTTGTGGGCATTCATGTTCCTATGCAACTGCTAACTTTGTCTTTCCATATGGTCACACTAGCTGTCAAAGGAGGCTTGATGAGCTGCTGCACTCAATCTTGTAGAAGGCAAATTTGATAGATTTGCTTCAGAAGATAAAATGGTATATTTAATATATGAGTAATTTGAGGCATTGGACCAAGAGGCGGACAGTCGGCACTCCAAATCTGTTCTACATGAAATGCGATCTTGGCTTATCTGTATCTTAACCCCAGCCATATGTCACCTGATTCATCAAGCTTGGGGAGACTTATTGAGGACCAATAGGCCAAGGAATTGCCACGGGAAGTGTGGAACACCTAAGGTTCAAGAATGGCAGGCGGAAAGTGTACGCACATAGCGAGCTGTAACTACAACACTCACTCATAGTTGGGACAGTTAAACGTGAGATGTCCCCACTCAAATAAATCTCAATAATATACATAAAGGAGGTCAGAGTGCAGTTGAAACAGAGTGCAAACCTGAGAGTTTGGTGAGTAAGGAAGTGGACAGTATTGGTCTCCTGATTTATAATATGACCTAAATGTGTTGGAAACAGTCAGAGACAATGTTTATCAGACTAATTCCTGCAGTGGGTAAACGGTCAAATATGGAGAGTTAGGTTGTATGCGCTGCAGCTTAAAAGGGTACCAAGCGATATTTGAAACATATTAGATCCTGAGGGGTCTTGGCAGGAAATGAGGAAAGGATGCTCCCTCATGCTGGAGAATCTCCAACTCAAGGTCACTTTTAAAAGTATGAGGTCACCTTTTTAAGACAGAGATGAAGCGAAATATTTTCTCACAGTGGGCTGTGATTCCTTAGAGCTCTCATCCTTAAAAGGCAGTGGAAACAGAGTCTTTGAATATTTTTACAGCAGAGGTAGACAAATTCTTGACAGGCAACGTGGTGAAATGTTATCAAAGGTTGACAGAATGATGAGATCAACCATGAGCTGATTGAATGGTGTAGCAGGCTCATGTGGGCTTACTCCTGCCCCTAATTCATTTGCTCATACATATGTTCCTTGACCCTTGTTTAAGGCATTTAGCCCCTTATTCGTAAATTACAAAGGGCCTATCACCTTTCTTGGGGAACTCAAGATTAGAAACATAGAAAAACCTTTGGGGTAAACAGAGGCCATTCAGCCCATTGTTTCTATTCCCTGAGGTAGCTAGCATCATCTAAACTCAAGAAAGATAGGGATCTACAAAACCACGGTATTTAGATGGTGTTAACATACCAGTCTCATTGAATACTAGAAGAGACGAGGGGGCTGAACAGCTTCCTCTTGTTCCTATGTTCCAAAGGAAGTCAAATCATTGGGTAAGTACACTACTTAATGTGGTCGCACTTTTGTCAGGTTCAATTCTTGTGCATGCTATTATTGACCTCAGAACAGATATTGCAAGTGGCAGGAACATTTCTAGAACAAGGAAGATAGAACCAAGTTTGGCTGCGATTACTCAACCCTCCCCCCAGGAACAAATAACTGAACCTAAGCAAGATGGTGCATTAGTTCCAGTACGAATAGAGATAGGAGCCAACACTGATTGTAAAAGATATTTAGCAGACGTGGTGCATGCCTCTGTCATGTTTACTAGTGCTGAACATACACACATCCTGCAGCTATTTACTGTCTAGCTCCTTGCAGGCAAACACACAGAAGCTTTCACACATTTGTAAAGGGCTATTTGCCTAAAAATATACAACCAAAGAATTCTGAAAATTCCCGACTAATTTGCCTTCCCTGTCTTCTTCCTCCTGCAGTGCCCAGGTAACATGTCAGCTTGTCTCAGTGAGTAGTGCAGAGATAAAAGGTACTGCAGATGCTGGAGAATCCAAGATAACAAGCATGGGGCTGGATGAACACAGCAGGTCAAGCAGCATCATAGGAGCAGGAAAACTTGACGTTTCGGGCCTAAACCCTTCATCAGAAATGGGGGAGGGGAAGAGTTTTGCTTTGCAGTGAGAAGGTGCTGGGTTCAGGTCCCATTCCAGAGAGCTGAGAACAGAACCCAGCATTCTGCTCCAGTGCTGAACTGTCTGAGGTGACTTTTTCTCAGGTGATTCAACAAATATTGGTGGCATGGTGACACAGTGGTTAGCACTGCTGCCTCACAGTGCCAGGGACCTGGGTTCAATTCCACCCTTGGGTAACTGTGTGGAGTTTGCACATTCTTCCCGTGTCTGTGTGGGTTTCCTCTGGGTACTCTGGTTTCCTCCCACAGTCCAAAGAAGTGCAGGTTAGGTGGATTGGCCATGCTAAATTGCCTGTAGTGTTCAGGGATGTGTAGATTAAGTGGGTTGTAGGGGGATGAGTCTGGATGGGATGCTCTGAGGTTTGGTGTGGACTTGTTGGGCTGAAGGGCCTGTTTCCACACTGTAGGGATTCTATCTTCTAAAACATGTCAGGTGGAGGTACAGGGTCACACAGCCTGTATTCTGAAGAAGGAGAGAGGTGTTCTCCCTCATGTCCTGACCAAAATTTATCCCTCTGCCAACTACACAACAACAGATCATTATTAAAACATTGCTATTTCTGGGACCTATATCTGAGTGAGTTTTGTGTATTACAACAGTGACAACACTACAAAAGGGGTTCCCATTCAATAGCATGAAATAAAGAAAGATGTGCATCGTCTTAATGAAAGAGCTTTTAAAGAGGCTTAGAATGACAACATCAGCTGGGGTTCGCATTCTGGATTGACACTGAGTGACCCAGCGGATTCAGAAAGGTCTCTGTAATCACCTCAAACCCAATTTGATTGGCACAGTGGCTCAGTGGTTAGCCCTGCTGCCTCACAGCACGAAGGACTTAGGGTCAATTCCATCTTCAGGTGACTGTCTGTGTGGAGTTTGCACATTCTCCCCATGAATGTGTGGGTTTGCTCTGGTTTCCACCCACAGTTCATTGATTTTCTCATCAAAGATGTGCAGGTTAGGTGAATGGGCCATGGGAAATGCAGGGTTACAGGGATAGGATAGGATAGGTGTAGGTGGTGCTCTTTTGAGCATTGAACTTGATTGGGCTGAATGGCCTGCTTGTACATTGCAGGGATTGTGAGATGCCATAGCACTGAGCTCCAGCCGATTTTGACCTGGAGTGTAGATGATATTAATCATTCCACCATCAATGGCTGGGCCTTCAGCTACCGATCACATGAGCTCTGGAGTTCCCTTTCCAAAATTCTCAGCCTCTCTCTCCTCCTTTAAAGCGTTCCTCTATGACCAAGCTTATGGCCATCTGTCCTAATATCACGTGAGTCAGCATCAAATTTTGTTTGTCGTTAGGACGTTTCTGCTCTGTAAAACATAGTACGTTAAGTGCAAGTTGTTGTTTTTGTCCAGGCACTTCATCAATGACAGGCACAAGAGACTGATGACACGTTAGTTAAAATGGTTTGTTCGTTTGCCTCTTGCCATCCTGTCAAAACAAGCCTGTCCTTTAGCCTCTCCACTCCCACATGTCGCCCATAGACACTGGTGGAACTGGAACCGAAAGGGAAATTTTCAGTCACGGCTTTTGCACTGAGAATGAAGCATGCCGAGAGAGTTTCATCTCAGGAGGCACCATCTGTGGGAGCCACGACTAAACACCTTTCTGGCAGAAATTCCCCCCTGCATCCCCCATGAGACATCTTTTGCGGAGGGTACATGGTAACGAAAGGTTCTTCTATGTAAATGGTTTCACACTGATGTTGCGTGGCACTGGATAGACGTTGGGTGCCTGGAGCCCATTGTGCGACAGGTGGCCCTGTGTAACCTGGCTTGTGGATCTGGCATACAGTCACACAGGAGTAACAAGTGAGAACTACTCACTGTGTGTAAAGAAAACAAACTTGCGTTCCTATAGCACCTTTCACAACCTCCAGATGGCCCGTAGTGCTTAGCTGCCTGTGAAGTACTGGCTGTTGTTTCTTTCCTTTATGGGATGTGGGATTCACTGGAAATGTGTAATTATTTGCTGCTCATCTTTACTGCCCTTTTCCTCAGTGACTAGGTGAATTAGGAAACAGCCACATTGCTGTGGGCCTGGGTGCACAGGATAGCAGTTTCACTCCTTAAAGGACAATTTAAATTGAATTTGTGTTCCTCCAGCTGCCACGGTAGGATTTGAACCCTTATCACCAATGCAGTAGTCTCGACCTCCAGATTATTAGTCACTACAGTGACATTACTCCTGATGCCATTGCCTCCTCATTGCTGTAATGTAGCCAAAAAACAGACAGCAAGCTCTCACGTAGTATTGTGACAATGAGCCAGGTCATTTTATTTGGGTGATATTTGTTGAGGAATAAATGAATATGTACATGAATTTAATACAACTGAATGGCTTGCTAGAGTCATCACAGAGGGCAGTTAAGAGTCAACCACATTGAATCAACCACATTGCGGTGGGTTTGGAGTCACTTGTAGGCTCAACTGAGTAAAGATGGCATACCATCGCTGAATCTCCCACTATTAACATCCTCGATGTTATCTTTAATTAAAAATTGAACTGGACTAGTCTTACAGATGCTGTGGCTTAAAGAGCAAGTCAGAGGCTAGGAATCCTGCAATAAGTAACTAACCTCCTGACTCCCCAAAGTCTGTCCACCATCTACAAGACACAAATCAGGTGCTGTCCATCACATTGCCCATCCAACAACACAGTGGCATGACATGTTCAGGACAAGGCAGCTCATTTGACTGGCACCACATCCACAAACATTCAGTCACCCTACCATTGACACTCAGTAGCAACAGTGTGCACCATCTACAAGATACATTGCAGAAATTCACCAAAGTTCCTTAGAAAGCACCTTCCAAACCCATGGCCACTATTACCTAAAAGGACAAGGGCAGTAGATACATGAGAACACCAGCATCTGTAAGTTCCCCTCCATGCCACACACCATCCTGAAGTGGAAGTATATTACTCCTTCGGTATCACTGGAACTCCATCCACTGGTACTGTGGGTCTATCCGCACCTAATGACTTGCAGCAGTTCAGAAAGGCAGCTTACCATCATGTCCTCAAGAACAGCTAGGACAGGACAATAAATGCTCGCCAAGCTAGCAAAGCCCTTGAATTTCCTTGAATGAATAAAGAAAATAAAATGAATATTGCCTGGTACACCAGGAAGAACTTCCTGATCTTCTTCAAAACAGTGCCATTGGAGGTATTACTTGAGAAGACAGACAGGACTACAGTTGATCAAGGGTGGCAGATGTAATGGGAACACAGTCATCTCCAAAATGACCTTCCATTAAGCCCTACACCATCCTGAGTTGGAACTATATGCCTGTTCCTTCTCTGTCACTGGATCAAAAAGTTCTCAGAACACCTTTCTAATAGCACTATTTGTGTATCTCATCCCATGGACTGCAGCAGTTCAAGATGATGACTCACCACCACTTGTTGGAAGAGCAGTTAGGAATGGGCAATAAATAACAAACTTGCTTGCCTCAAATGACTGGCTTTAAAAAATGATCGGTTTGATCTCTGAAAGTGTTGACTTCTGCTGGTATAGTAGATGGGATGTGAAGGTGCAAATTAGCCAACTACTCTTTGGCGCCCCCAGGGGCATGGATGAAGAGTACAAGCAGGAGTATGGTCTCAAGCCTCAGCTGCCACATCCTTTGCAGTCTTGCTAGTGGAAGCCACTGCCTACTCTGAGACTGAAGAGTGGGTGGTATGAAATGGAGACTGGAAAGTTGTCAGCACTCCTGGGGGTTTAAACGTACTAGCTGAGTTCCCAGGGGAGCAGTTGATAAGAGGTGAAAATCTTTATCGATCTCAAAAATTGTTCAGCCAGCATCTGACACCAAGATAAAATGAAGATCTCATGATAAATGCACACTCTGTAATCATGAGGATCAGAGAGATAGGGGGTTGCCAAATTCTCCAGGATTGGTCCAGTCCCCAGGAACTGAAGATCAGTCTCCAGGACATTGCAGTGTGTAGTCCTGGAGAAAGATTAAGGGAACACTCAAGAAAATGTGTTTTTTTTTGTCATTTTCTTTACCAGGGTATAAAAATGGGGAAAAGAAATCTGGCTGGCAGTCAACCATCATCCAGTTGGGTAGTGTTCTTCCTGTAGTTTTCTGATTGGTGTAGAAAGTCAATGTGTCACAAAGATGGACATGTTAGCCAACTAACGGCTGGAGAGTGGGAACAAATCATGGGATGAAACCTCCAGGAGTGCATTTACTCAAACTGGTAACCATAAGATCACACCTCCAGATGCGGGACCTGTACTCTGGTGCACTAAAGGCTGGGCACCACTAGTGAAGTCTGTTTGTAAATCCTTCCCATAAATAGTGACTCAGAGGATGCAATGTGGAATTTGTGGAGCAGCTTGTTGTGTCTGGATTGAGCTGGCTGCAGTTCAGTGGAACGGCCTGTGGCTACGGCTCATGCACGAATCCTTAGTCAGCAGACAGCAAATGACAAAAGGGGTTGTCCCTCAGGGTCTATGCTGGTGGGAGCGGGGGGTAGCCACAGTAACAGAGTGGACATCACAGTCCTTGCCCTAGACAGGAAGTAACGATGAATAATTTGCGGAATCTTGTTCTCAAAAACATGACATGTCAAACACATTTGCCAGAGGAAACTGCTTAGAGAGCGAGGCATTAATTTTCATCAGTTTGTTTTTCTCTTCCCTTTGGAACGCGCTGTTTTGACTTTCTGACTTGTATTTCAACTCAACCTCAATTATTAAAAGAAAATAAAATATAAATGAGCAGTAGCTCAGAAGTTACACGCCACAGTTGTTACAAGTTGAATCATTCCAACCTGGATATTTTACTCAGTCAGTCTCAGGATAGGTTGGAGCTCTTTTTTCTGAACAAAGGCTTCAACCATAATGCAGAAAGGGGGTCCACCGCCAATTAAAAGTGGAATGTTCTGGGGCAGCCCCTACGTGTGATACAAACGCGGGAGTGTGCTCGTTCATTTGTACTTGTTTGCAAGTAGGAAATTCTCGACGGTGGGCCAGCTCACTACATGCAGTAAAGTCCTGACCACAGATATCTACAAATACGGGGAAGCTGTCCAGCTCTGCTGCCTCCTCCTCCCACATAGGGCCAACCATCATTGGGTTAAACTGCCTCTGAATGACTCCAGATGGTTTTTCCTCCGCTATCCTTGCCTGAAAACCTTTCGCAGTATTGTTCAATGTTACATTGCTTCCTGACATTGGTCTTAAACTTGTCCGTTATCAGTCTGTATGTATATCCTCTTAGCTTACAGCTGTGGTTTAACATACAATAGCGGTTAGCATTAACCTTTTCCACTCCACTTAGTATCGTATAAAGGTCCTTTGTCATCGTAGTCTCCTTTCAAGGGCAAAAAGCCCAGCTCTTCTATCTTTGTCTCATTACTCAGTCTTCTCAAACTGAAGATGTGACTGAACTCACCTGATATTGCGGGTAATTTCCAGCTGATATTATAATTTATTCTCTATCCTCAGGAGCTATTCTCCCACCTTTCTAAATTGTCGACATCACACATCTCCTCAAAAAAATCCATCCCTCACCTGTCTGCCCTTGCCAACTATTATCCCACCCCTACCTTCAGGCCCACTATTGGTGGTGGGTGGGGTGGGAATGTTGACTGTGGGCCCTTTCTCTTCGGGCTTAATCCTGGTGGACGTGAGAAGGCAGTGGAGTTTGGGTATCCTTCCGCCCCACCTAATGAAGTGTTCTTCCTGCCTCCAAGCTCACCATCTCTGGCAACAGAAGATTTCAGTCTACATCTTTCCTCCTTGTTACTTTTGCCAGAGGCAAAGAGTAAATTTCCACATGTATGTCGATAGTACCCGCAGCTAATTCTTCAGCACATACCCCAACATCACAACTAGGTGTGCTGTCAGACTGATGGTCCAACATACTTTCTTGGATGAGCTGCTCTATCTTCTAGACAATCATGATGGATAATTGCTTCCAATATAAATTCTGCAACTAGACCACCAATTTCATTCTTCCCTGGCCATTGCCCTCGTTGATCTTTTTGCTGTCAAGAAGGCAAACTCAGCCAGCTACAGGAATCAAACCAACATTGTTGGCATCATTCTCTGTCACAAACCAGCCTCCCAGCCAACTACAGCATAGAACATAAGAAATAGGAGCAGGAGTAGGCCATCTGGCCCATTGAGCCTGCTCCGCCATTCAATAAGATCATGGCTGATCTTTTCGTGGACTCAGGTCCACTTACCCACCTGCTCACTATAACTCTTAATTCCTTTACTGTTCAAAAATCTACCTATTTTTGCCTTTAAAGCATTCAATGAGGTAACCTCAACTACTTCACTGGGCAGGGAATTCCACAGATTCACAACCCTTTGCGGTGAAGAGGTTCCTCCTTAACTCAGTCCGAAATTTGCTCCCCCCTATTTTGAGCCTATGTGCTCTAGTTAAAGTTTCACCTTCTAGCAGAAACAACCTTCCTGCTTCTATTTTATCTATCCCCTTCATGATTGTTTCTATAAGATTCCCGCCTCATTCTTCTAAATTCCAATGAGTATAGCCCCAGTCTACTTAGTCTCTCCTGATACGGCAACCCTCTCAACTTCAGAATAAACCTAGTGAACCTCCTCTGCACCGCCCTCCAGCACCAGTACATCCTTTCTCAAGTAAGGAGACCAAAACTAAGCTAATTGACTCTCAGTTATGGAACAAGAGTATTAGGAAAGCTATCTAATGCTATAGGGGAACAAATAGTATTAAAGCAGAGTATGAATCATTTTATATAGCATGCAGATGAAATAGATGTATAGCTGTGTGTGTATATATTAACCCCGCACTCTAAAGTGAATGATTTGGAAGAAGAGCAGGTGAGTCCCCGCTTGTGTCCTGGTCCTTATTTATTCTTCAATCAATGTCACAAAAAAAAACTATCTGGTCATTATGTTGTTGTTAGTGGGACCTTGCTGTGCACAATTTGCCCCTTGTTTCCTTTTCTACATTACAACAGTGATTGCACTTTGAAAGTATTTCTGTGAAGCCCTTAGGGTCATCTGAGCGCATGGAAGGTGCTATATAAATGCAAACATTTATTGTTAACCACCCTCACTTAAATGATCACAACATTTCAAACAAAAAGAACACCCCTTCTGCAATGCTCAGCCCGCCTCTTAGCATTCCACAGCTCTGTCATACACTACTGAAAACTACAACAATACTACTTTTTTTAAATTTCAGTTTCAAGGTGCCACTGAAATTACAAATTAGTAAATACAGATGATACTGTCAAGACGATCAAATTGATGATCATCCCAAATCTCTCAGCATCTTGTGGGGGTGGCTACCAAGACAACACAGCCCCTTTAAAGGACAGCATCATATCAGACTCAGAGTGATGCAGTGCCCTGTCATTTCTGATTGAACAGTGAATAGCTTAACCTGAAAAGTATTATCTCAGTTTTTGAAGGTTATATGTAGTTTGTCTTGAACAAGTGTAACATTTCTGTGGGCAATGCCACCTCAGTAGTAACCCACTGTATACATTCTGACCAGCCTCCCCAGAGTTTGAAAACCTAAAGAACTGTGGACGCTATGAATGTTTCCGGACCCGAAATGTTAACTCTGATTTTTTTCTTCACAGATGCTGTCAGACCTGCTGAGCTTCTCCAGCAACTTCCATTTTTGTTCTACTTCTTGTGCCCAGCTTGGTTCACACACCAAATCCCTTTCTCCTTTCATTTCTTCTGATCCCTGACCTACACTAGCTCATGATTTAAGGATTGACTTAAAATTGACTCCTCGATTTCATGTCCCAGCCCCCTCATCCCAATGCCGGCATCATCCAGGGAGGAGCTAGGCGTAGAGGGATTTGCAAACAGGGTGAGAATTTTAAAATTGAGACATGAAGAAAGAGTGCCTGCATATGTATCAACCTTCAAACCTCCCTCCTCCCAAACCCTCTGAAATATCTCTGCTCCTCCTATTCTGGCCTTGTGAGCTTCTCTGATTTTAATCCCTCCACTATTTTGGCTATGCTTCGATCTTGAGCTCTGAAATTCCCTCCCTGAACCTGCCTGTCTGTGTCTCTAACACTTTCTCCTCCTTTAAAACATTTCATGACCAGGTTTTTTTTGATCATCAGCCCTAGTGTTGACAACTTTTGTTTGATAATACGCTCCTGTGGGGCAACTTAGAATGTTTTATCACATTAAATGTACTATATACAAGTTGCTGCTGTTCAGATACATCCTGAAATGTCCACTCAGGCATGTATTAAAAACAACTATAAATTGCAACCTCCATTGGTTAGTTTATTTTAGTGTAGAAGATGTGAAAGAAAAATAAACCAAAATAAACCAGTGGCTCAGTGGCCAGCACTGCTGCCTCACAGGGCCAGAGACCTCATTGGGTGACTGTCTGTGTGGAGTTTGCACATATTCCCTATGTCTGTGTGGGTTTCAGCCAAGTGCTCTGGTTTCCTGCCAAAGTCCAAAGATGTGCAGGTTAGGGTGGATTGGCCATGCTAAACTGCCCCATAGTTTCCGGGTTGTGCAGGCTGGGTGGATTAGCCATGGGACATGCAGGGTTACGGGAATAGGGTGGGGGAACTGGGTCTGAATGGGAAACTCTTCTTCAGAGGATCAGTGTGGGTGCAATGGGCTGAATCTGCACGTAGGGATTCTATAAGATCTGGTGCAGCTGCAGAATGGGGTGACATTGGTAATATTGTTTGACAAGTCGTTATTCATTTGTAAGGCTTTAAAGTATTCTGTTCCGAGGGGGGTCGTTAGATAAAAACATCGCAGTGTTCACTTATTGCGAAGCTGGTCTCTGGTGAAGGAACTAAGCTCAGCTGAGTTATACCACAAATGGACAGGTGAAATGAGGAAGGGTGGAAGATGGCATTGACCTGTTGTGTGTGTGTGTGTGTGTATCCTTTGCCTCCATAGGGCCCTACAATATAAACCCTTTGCATCTATATAGCACTTTCCAGTTGCTCAGGATGTCCTCACGTGTTTTCCAACCAACACAGTGCTTATTTTTTCAAAATAAAGTCACTGTCAAAATGCAGAAAACACACCAGTAAATTTGCACACAGCATGATTCCAGAAACAGATCCATGACCAGACAATCTGTTTCAGTCTTTGTAGTTGGGCAACCAATGCTGCTCTTTGTTGAACAGTAGCCATAGACTCTTTTATGCTCACCTGAGAGGACACTCAAGACCTTGACAGAAAATTTCATCCAAGAGACGGCACCTCCAACTGTGCTGCACTCTGTGTGTACTGAAGCCCCATGAGGGTAATAACCAAGAGCTCCAAAAGCCCAATGAACTGTACTATGACATGAGTCAGGAAGAGAAAATTGGTCAAAACAGCAAACGAAGTTACACCTCACAAGACACTTCACTGGATGACAAAAACTCTTTAACTTGACAGCAGTAATACAGCAAGATCAAAGGAAGCCAAATTTAATGTATTTTGAAATAATTTTAGGCTTATTATGTTCTCATTTTAAAAGACAATGTGGATTTCAATTATTATTAGTCATGAAGTGCCTGAAGTGGCTTCATAAGGGATTATTATTTTGATAACTTTCTTGCTTGTCACCAGGTGATAGTTAACCCTTTAGTGACAATACATTTCCACAAAACGGGATTTATGTGTGCCTCTGCTTAGCAGGGGATTGTATGGACACTTTAGTCAACCTGTATGATTTTTGCAACGGTCTCTCTGAAGTCCCAGGATCATTTGCACCCAGTCAGTATATTCCACAGAATACTGGCACATTATAGATTTTGGTTCATTGACATGTACTGATGATGTTGTGATTGGTGAAGTGGCCTTAGTTAATGAAGATCATTAACAAGTGAAGTCAGAGGATAGAGAAAAGTATTTTTTACCACAAAGCTTTGTTTTAAGAAAGAAGAACTTAGTTTTAATGTTTTGCTGTGGATTAGAAGTGTGAGAGTTAGTGTTTGTTGATGTCAGTCAGGGCTGTTAAGATTAGATAAAAGAACAATACTGCACAGGAACAGGCCTTTCAACCCTTCAGCACCGACACATTTTGCCCTTCCATACTAAAACTGTCTTCACTTACGGGATCCGTATCCCCCTATTCCATTCCAATTTATATATTTGTCCAGGTGCTTCTTGAATGCTGCTATTGTGTCTGCTTCCACCACCTCCTCTGGTAGCGCGTTCCCGGCATTCACCACCTCTTGTGTAAAAAATGTGCCTCGCACATCTCTTTTAAACTCCGCCCCCCCTCCCCCCCACCCATCTTGCACCTTGAACCTGTGGCCCCTAGTAATTGTTTCTGAGATAGTAGGAACTGCAGATGCTGGAGAATCTGAGATAACAAGGTGTAGAGCTGGATGAACACAGCAGGTCAAGCAGCATCAGAGGAGCAGGAAAGCTGACTTCAGAAATGAAGAAGGGTCGAGGCCCAAAACGTCAGCTTTCATGCTCTTCTGATGCTGCTTGACCTGATGTGTCCATCCAGCTCTACACCTTGTTATCCCCTAGTAATTGACACCTTCACACTGGGAAAAAAACCTCAGACTTGCAACTCGTTATTGTCACTTGTCCTCGAATACAGAGAGGAGAATAGGGCCTGCTCCTCATCGCTGTATTATTATGTTGTCTGAGGAATTACCTTTCCACCCCTCCATACCAGATACTACTTGCCTTACCTTCTAAAAGGCTCAGAGGCACCGTGTGCTTCTGATATGCTCAGCTCTGCAAGGACAGAAAATCTAACAAGCTCATGAAACCATTGGAGCCCACAGACCTCTGTCTGATGCAATTGTGCATCACTGATTTCCTGTGCCTCACCTTCAACTGCCCAGGCATCTCACTCACTCCCTTTTCCCTTTGGCATGCATTAAAACCTACCTGTTTGAACAAGCCTTTAGTCACGTGTCCTAATACCTCAATAAATAGTTACATATATAGTACAGAAACAGACGAAACAGAACAGAACAGTACAGAAATTTTAACTGTTCTATACTGATGTTTATGTTCCACACAAGTCTCTTCCCATCCTGCTTCATCTAATGCCTCAATATAGCCTTCTATTCAAGAAGACCGTATAGGTTTTAAGCAAGAGGCAGGGAGAGACGTATTTGATGGATGCATTATACCCTGCGACTTGCCATAATCATATGAACTCTGATGTAGATGCTTTCTGTATTAAGACCCCAAGATGTAGGAGCAGAAACAGGCCATTTAGGCCATCGAGTCTGCAACGACATTTAATGAGGCCATGACTGTTCTGGTAATCAACAACTCCACTTTCCTGCCCTTTCCATGTAACCCTTCATTCTCTTACTGATTAAAAATCTGTCCATCTCAATCTTGAATATAGTTAAGGGCATCATGTGGCTCAGTGCTTAGCACTGCTGCCTCACAGGACCAGGGACCTGGGTTTGATTCCACCCTCGGGTGACTGTGTGGAGTTTGCACATCTTCCCCATATCTGTGCGGAGATCCTTTGGGTGCTCTGGTTTCCTCTCACAGCTCAAAGATGTGCAGGTTAGGGTGGATTGGCCATGCTACATTGCCCCATAGTGTCCGGGGATGTGCAGGCAAGGTGGGTTGGCCATGAGATGTTCAGAGTTACAGGGATAGGGGGGTGGGTTTGGATGGGACGCTGTTCGGAGTGTCGGTGTGGACTCAATGGGCTGAATAGTCTGCTTCCACACTGTAGGGATTCTATGTTTCTTAATTGCGCAACTCGGCAGCTATCTGCAATAAAAAATTCTACAGATTCGTAAGAAGAAATTCCTCAACTCTGTATTAACTGGGCAACCCTTTGCTCTGAGATTAGACCTCAGGTTCTAAACTCCCCCGCAAGGGGAAACAATCTTACTGCATTTGCCTTGTTACGTCACCCTAAGAATCTTATATGTTTCAATAAGATTGCATCTCATTCTTCTAAACTCCAATAAGTACAGGTCAAACTTACCCAATCTCTCCTAAGAAGAAAATCCCTCCATATCTAGGATCAACTTAGCAGTCTTCTCTAGACATTTCCTGGAATTATTGCATTGTGTTTCTCCGGCTGCCCATTAAATGCACCCAAGCTATTCATTTCAACCATAACTAATGCTTACGTGTTCCATATTGTCACCACTTTCGCTCCTTCTGAATTCTCCTTTGAATTTATAAGTACTAGAGTCAAAGCAGAACAGAAGTAGGCCACTTGCCCCATTTCTCTGTGCTAGGACTCAGTAGAACAGCCCAGTCCGTCTCATTCCTCTGACCATCTTGTACCAGTGGCCTCAAGTTCTCATAGAATCCCTACAATGTGAAAGCAGGCCATTCAGCCCATCGAGTTCACAATGATACTCCGAACAGCATCCCACCCAGCCCCACCCCCTACCCTATCCCTGTAACCCTACATTCCCCATGGCCAATCTACCTAACTTGCACATCTTCGGACGTGGGAGCAAAACTGGAGCACCCGGTGGAAACCCACTCAGACACAGGGAGAGCATGCAAACTCCACACAGACAATCACCCAAGGGTGGAATCGAACCCAGGTCCCTGGCGCTGTGAGGTAGCAGTGCTAATCACTGAGCTACAGTGCCACCCTACCTACATCAGGCTAGGGGTCTGGTCTTGCTCACAAGTGGAAATAACTTCTGACCCATCAAACCGTTTCACAATTAAAGACTTCTTTCAGGTCATCCCTCTCTTCCTTTTGATCAAGAAGAGCTCCAGCCTGTTCAATCTTTCATGACATGTATGACCTCCAAGCTTTGAGAAAGCCAGTGTATGTGGTCCGGTATACATGGACATTAGACGGTAAGTAGCACTATTTGGAGAACAGTGGCTAAAATTTCTCCCTCAATGAATATGGCTCTCAAGGGGGTGGTGGAAATGGGCTGGATTGTCACATTGCTTTTTTATGGGATATAGTATATAGGACTGATACTGTTCTGTTAATAGCTAGTTTGCATCATCAGTGATACAGGTGTCATGGACCCAGGATCTGAAAAAGGAAGTTGCAGTGAGGTCCTACTCTAACATGCTTCTGTATATAGTTTAATGGCTACTAAATGTTACTCATTTTCACTGGTGTGCACTAGTATGGCATCTAGTCCTCGTCTGTCTGGCACTCTGCTTGTGATATTATTGTAGGATATGGCTGTGCTTACCACATTATGAAGTTACTGCATCAGCATTAAGTGTTCTGTTCCCAAATGCACAAAAGCACAGTCTTATTGGGCCTTAGTCATATTAGACCCAACCATTTTACAGTCATCCTGAAGGCTGTACTCAGAAGTGAGTGCTTCCAGAAGCAACTCTGATTGTTGAAAATCTTCAGAGCCATTTTCTATCCCTGCCTGTCTACTTTCTTCGATGTATTGGACTCGCTTTAGCTGATTTAATCCAGTTTTAAGTAAATACTCTTTGACCCAGGATTACACCTTCTATTACCTCTTCTGTTCAAGTCACTCAAAGCCGAGACATTGCGTGGGTTTAATCACTCCACAGTTTTCACGTTACAGAAAGTTAAATATTAATAAACTTCAAACATTTCATACTTTTTCCATTAAAAATGCTGGTGTAGCAATATAGCATATCAGTCAGAAAAGTCCCCCGATCTGTCTTACGTGAGTTGCGTGCTAAAGGAAAAGAAATACTTGCATTTCTATTCTGCCTATTGTCACCTCAGCTCACCCCAAAGTTCTTAACAGCCAATGAAGTTGTTCTGAAATTGTCGTCACTGCTGTAATGTAGAAGGCACAGCAGCCAAATTGCACACAGAAATACTGCCTTGGTCTTGTCTGAAACAAAAGGCTACACCTCTGACAATGCATGTAACTAGCACGGTTAGCCCAGATTTTATTCCCCAGTGTCTAGAGCACACAACCTCAGAAGTAAGAGCATCTCTCGCTGAGGTACAGTTGATACCTGCTGGCATTAGTAACAACTGAGCTCCAAGCTGCCAGCATAGGGGAGGAGACAAAAGGAAAATACAGACTTCCAGCTTGAAATCTCCACCTGCAGCTACCTCCATTGGACAATGTGTGGATATATGGACAGGACTAGGCTTAATGGTGATGCTCTCTGCAGTCAAATAACTGCAGAGCTCCCATATAACCACATAGGTGTGACGGCAGAACTGTGACCCACTATGGTGTGAGCCAATCGAGAAGATGAGGGGCATAAAGACGAAAGAAAGTTATTCTTACTGAGATGGTATAGAAATCCTTCAGCACCAAGGGAGACCATTCAGTCCAGTCTGTCTGTACTGGGCTGAATGAAATGTAGAAAACCGGTTTCTCAGTGACGAGGAACTTTGATTGAAGCTGACTGTATATGGTAATAAAGACAGGCATAGGCAGCTATGTATATTGCACAAGAGAAATGACAGGATGTTTGTCAGTCTGGAGCTTGAGGCAACGTTACATATAATCTGTGATTTCTGTAGCACAGTTGGCCCTTTACTGTTTGGTAGTCAATGAATGAAACTTGAAACTGACTGAAGCCACAGATAATGGCAAAGTAACGGTCTCAGTAAGCTCCTAATGTCAGTTGGCACGTTTCTGCACACATTCTCTGGAAAACAACATCACCGTTTTTATTGAGTTTCTTTGCACTGCTCTTGAAAGAGAGCTACCTTGTTTTTATCTTAAATGTGGCACGGATCCTTATACAGTTAATGCAACTTCCATCTTTGAAGTGGCTTTCACATCAAGATGAGAACAAAAGGCTCACTAACTGAGTGAGCAGCTTTCCCTTCCTCTCTACAATAATATTTGGGGGTTCTGAGGCTGGGGGTGGGGGAATGTTTGAGGTCTCCCTCCTGCCTGGTGAATAGAGTCATAGAGAGTAATACAACATGGAAACAGGCCCTTCAGCCCAAACTAGTCCATGTTCACCCACGGTGCCCACTCAGCTAGTTCCAATTACCCGCATTTTGGTCCATTTCCCTCTGAACCCTTCCCATTCTTGAACCTATCCAAATGTTTTTTAAATGTTGCTATTGTACCTGTCTTAACCACTTTCTCTGGCAGCCCATTCCACATACGCACCTGCGTGAAGAAGTTGTCCCCCAGGTCCTTCTTATATCTTTCCCCTCTCATCTTAAACTTATGCCCTGCAGTTTTCACTTCCCCATTCCTGGGAAAAAGACTATATGCATTCAACCTATCTATGCTCCTCATGATCGTATACACCTCAATAAAGTCGCCCCTCATTCCCAGGCATTCCAAGGAATTTAGTCCTTTCCTGGCCTACCTCTCCCCATAACTCAGGCCCACTAGACCTGGCAACATCCTCGTAAATCTTCTTTGCCCACTTTCTAGTTTAACTATGTCTTTCATATTACAGGGTGACCAAAACTGTACACAATGCTCCAAAGGTGGCCTCACCAACAACTTATACAACTTTAACACAACATTCCAAATCCTATACTCAATGCCTCAACCGATGAAGGCCAGCACGCTAAATGCCTTCCTCACCATCCTGTCCACCTGTGACGTCGCTTTCAATGAATTATGTACTTGTACTCCTAGGTCCCTCTGTTCCACAACATTCCTCAGGACCTTACCATTTACTGTATAAATCTTATCTCATTTTGACTTTCCAAAGTGCAACACCTCACACTTATCTGTATTGACTGCATTTGCCAAACCTCAGCCCATTTCCCTATTTGATTAAGATCCCTCATATTGTCCCTGGACTCTTGATATCACACTTTTAAAAGCCTCCCATTTGCCAGACGTTCCTTTTCCTTCAAAAACTGACTCACCCAATCGACTTCTGCTGGGTAATGACTTGTAGCATCGTTTCTGTCCCCGGAGTGACTGCTGTCATTCCACCTGCAGCACCCTCACCCCTCCTAGAGAGAGTTGACAGCTATTTAATTGTGCTAATGGAGGCATTGCGATGGATGCTAACTTGTGATTGCAGTAGATGGTATTGGGTGAGACAGAACCACCTCCTCTTTGTCAAGGATGAGTCTCAGACCAGTGCTTCTACAGATGAGTCCTACTAACAAACCCATCACGACCTTTCTAAGATAGGACGCCAGCATTGGCTGCCTGATTTGTGGTACCCTGGGGTGCTGCACACTCCAGGGTACTTACTTGAGGAATGATATACTGGCATTGAAGGGTGTGCAAAGGAGGTTCACTAAGTTGATTCCAGAGTTGAGAGGGTTGGCTTATGAGGAGAGACTAAGTAGACTGGGACTATACACATTGGAATTTAGAAGAATGAAGGGGGAATCTTATAGGAACATTTAAAATTGTGAAGGGAATCGATAAGATAGAAGCAGAGAGGTTGTTTCCACTGGTGGGTGAAACCAGAACTAGGGGCGTAGCCTCAAAGTAAGGGGGAGCAGATTTAGGACTGAGTTGAGCAGGAACCTCTTCACCCAAAGGGTTGTGAATCTATGGAATTCCCTGCCCAATGAAGCAGTTGAGGCTACCTCATTTAATGTTTTTAAGGCAAAAATGGATAGACTTTTGAACAGTAAAGGAATTAAAGTTTATGGTGAACAGGCGAGTAAGTGGAGCTGAGTCCATGAAAAGATCAGCCATGGTATTATTGAATGGTGGAGCAGGCTCGGCCGTATTGTGAATAGTGAATACAGTGGACTGGTTTGGAAGAATAATTAATGAAATCCAAAGGATAAATCAAGAAGAATTCCTCCTCTGGATCAATGCCCAGTGACTGTTACTGGAAAATGCGCGTGTGAGGACGCTGAATAGAATCAGATTAAGTTCAGCTCTTCCCACAGTCCAACAAACTGCAAACTCTAATCATCTAAATTTGCATTCCCCATTTGGACAAGGAAAATGGAACTGCATCCCAGCCAAGGTCAGAAATGAAGCAGGAATAAGCTTGTCACCCTCCTGTACCTGTCCTGGCCTTTAATTAGATTATTGCATAAAGATAAAGCCTTATAAAATTTTCAGTATACTACTGTGAAACATTTTATATTCAGAGAGGCACCTCAGTTCAACCTCTCAGGGTAGGTTTTAAATAAGTGCACCAGGGAGTCACCAACTGGGACTTTTGAAGGTAGGGTTGAACGTTAATATTCAGCAGGCCTGTGGAAGAAACAGGTGCAGGACTAGGCCATCTGTGTTCTTCAGGGAAGGAAATCTGCCATCCTTACCAGTTCTGGCCTACATGTGACTCCACTGCAATGTGGGCGACCCTTAATTGCCCTCTGAGGTTAGCCGTGATCTTATTGAAAGGTACAGCAGGCTCAAAGGGTTTAATGGCCTGTTCCTGCTCGTAACTTATATGTTAAAATTTGGGAGGAGCTCATGTAAAGCAAGGAAGTATATCAAAATACAAATATTACAGATGCTGGAAATCTCGAACAAATCTGGAGAAACTCAGCACATCTGATAGCATTTTTTTATAGAACGCCTACAGAGTGGAAACAGGCCCTTCAGCCTAACCAGTCCACACCGACCTTCAGAGCATGCCACCCAGACCTATTCCCCCAAGCTACAGATCCCTGAATGCTATGGGCAATTTAGCGTGGCCAATCCACCTAGCCTGCACAACTTTGGACTGTGGGAGGAAACCAGAGCACCCGGAAGAAACCCACACAGACATGGGGAGAATGTGCAAACTCCACACAGACAGTCGCCTGCGGGTGGAATCAAACCCAGGTCCCTGACGTGTAAGGCAGCAGTGCTAACCACTGAGCCACCGTGCTGCCCCTCTGTGCAGACAGAACCAGTTAATGTCTTGGGCCCAACATGACTCTACTTCACAACTGAGGAAGGATATACTGGTACTGGAGGGGGTGCACAGGAGGTTCACTAGGCTGATTCCAGAGTTGAGAGGGTTGGGTTATGAGGAGAAGTTGAATAGACTGGGACTATACTCATTGGAATTTAGAAGAATCTTGTAAAAACATATTCAGCCCCTTTATCCTGTTCCTCTATTTGTCGAGACTACAGCTGATCTCTATCCTAACTCCATCAACCACCTTCAGCTCCAAATCTCTTTATGTGTCTGGGAAACAATGTCCATCAATTGCAGATTTACAGTTATTAAATAAGCTAGCACTGATTGTGGTTTTGGAAGAGAGTTCCACACTTCAGCCACTCTTCAAATGAAATGTTTCCAAATTTCTCTCCTGATTGGTCTGGCTTTGATTTTAAGATACCATTCTCTAGTCCTTATCTTGCCAAATACTGGGGGGGAAAAAAAATCTATTGACTGTAGCACTTGCTTCCAAAACCTAAACTCCTCATTTAAATCACCCCTTAATCTTCCACTTCCAGGGAGTACATGATTAGTGTATGTATCTCATCCCTGGTGATATTCTGGTGCATCTGCATTGTGTTTCTCTAAAGCCAAAAGGAGAGATGGAGCAGAAAATTGGGGGTTTTTTGTTGGACAGAATGGCTCAGCTCCTGAACACAGATCCCACGGGAGTTCAAACTCTCAACTGATTTCAATGTAAATGTCAGTGCAGAGGGAAAGTCATTCGAGCGGTGTTCAGGAATTGGAAGCAGCCATTTGAACTTCACAGGAATGAATAATGACTCACAGATTAGTGAAGCAGCTTGGCGGCTGGGGTTTTTTTAACCCTCTGAGTTCAGGATAGCTGGTACAGTCCTCAAAGCACATACCGTTCACACAACAGCTGCAGAGCCGATTCTCTGTTTGACTTTGACAATGAGGGCTGAGACACAAAGAGCATCACTTACAGTATCAGCTGTTATTGTGGTGTATGAATGGAGGTGTGAATTACATAGGCAGAAAAACCACGTTATCTATCCCCTTGGGCCTTGTAATTTCCTACCCCCTCCCCTCCAAGCCATAACGTTCTGCCCTTTCCTTAGGCTCTGATTCATGGCAGGGCCAGTCCCAGAGGCACGGCTCACTCTCTGTGTCTTTGTGGTTGTTATTCATGGTTGCAGTATCACATAATGACTATCAGAGACCATTGGAGAGGAAAAGCAAGGTCCTATCCTGATTCTTCCAGACTTCTACACTTTATCGAGTAGCCACATTTCAGTCATAACACCACAGCAAAGGCTCCTTCAGTGGTATATAATTGTTATTTTAACAATACTCATTTAAACGCCAGCAACTGTGGGTCAGTTGGTAACTCTCTTGTCCCAGTGTCTGGCTCAGTTCCTGCTTCAGGACTCCACAACAAAGATCCTGGCAGACCAACTTAGTCCTCGCCAGCGACTGCTGCACCATTAGAAGTACCATTTTCTCGCCAGGACATTAACTGAAGGCTAACCCGATGTAGTGTGAACAAGTTTCTTGGAATGGAAATAAGGGACATCATAGAATGGAGGCTATTCTCCACTGAGGGGGCGGGGGTTGGAACATGCAGTCCACACTGTAAGAGTGGACACAGATGGGAGAGCACAGTGCATGAACACTGGTTTGTACTGCACACGTGTGTGAAAAGCCAAGGGTCAGATACATGGGATAAAGGCCATCCTGCCTACAGTCTACCTAGCTCATGGGTCAACTGCCTGAAATCTAGAACAGTTGCAGAAAACCTTGGATGATTGGCCTCCCTGAGCCTGCTCTGCTGGATGTAGAAAATCCCATGGCACTGTTACAAAGAAATGTTGGAGATTTTGCCCATGTGTCCTGGCTAATATTTACCTTCAATCAATAACAAAAAAAATTGTCACATTGCTGTTCATCAGAGTTTGCTATGTTCAAATTGGCTGTCATATTTTCCACACTACAATAGCGACTACACTTCAAAAATTGGCTGTAAAGTGCATTGAGACATCTGGTACTTGCAAAAGAAGCTTTATAAGTGCAATTCTTTCTTCTCAGCCTAATAACTTTCAAAACCATTGGATGAACTTTCAGAAGCTTCAAAGTAGTGACGTTGTTGTAACATTATCCTATTGTATAAGGCCAGGGAGTTGACTCCCGCCCATGTCTCGTTCTAGTTTCCAGCAATAACAATCTATCCCTGGATGCTCATGGACATACAATTGAGCGACAATAAACTCTTTACCGTGCTTTTCTGATTAGAGAAGAGTAGACAATGGAAAGTCAAAAGAAATGGACAGGAATGGGACAACAATCCACATATCTCACCCATCCAACTTTAGCATTTCCACAGTCCTGCATACTCAGCAAGATAGTGTTAAGCTGAACTTCATTCTTATTTTGTTCTGTTTTGTTTTAAACTATTTTAAATAGCACTTTTTGTTATCAAACTCAGCCTACAGTAATTAGTGAACCTACTTTTTCACAACTTATAAGCACAATACAAGGTTCAAATTCTCCAGCCTTCATCCTCCTATATTCTCTTCTTACTCCCTTCATCCCCATTGTGTTGCGGTTAAGACTCATAACACCACCTCTTGCTCTTAACTCATTCTTTCCCAGGATCAGAACTTCTCAGGTCCTTTTAGAATCTACAGGCTTTTAAAACTTGGCAGCAGGCAATCAATGCTCCTGGTTTACCTCCTTAACAATTCCAAACAGGCCCAATTGTCTCTCACTTGCATTTTCTTTAGCGCTTTTCATGCTCTCTGGATATACCAAAGCATTTTGCACTCAGTGAAGGATCTTTGGAAGTGTGATATAGCAAACATAGTAGTCAATTTGCCACTAGCACACTCCCAATATTATAATGTCCTGACATTCTATTTTAGAGATGTTGAATGAGACCTAAGTATTAACCAGGGCACTGGGGAGAATGACCCCCATTCTCACTGAGAGGGCAAATGGATCTTTGGCTTAAGATCACTGATGGTGCAGCATTCTGTCACTACAGAACAGTCTCGTGGTTAAAAGGCAATACGATGGATTATTGAAAACTGCAAGTTGAAATGACAAGTGTTGCACTGTTCATCCTATCTCCTCTGCACATGCAGACTGTAACAAATTTCTACCCTTTTTGAATTTGGCCACCGACAATTAGTGGTGAGCCGATAACATAATTAACATTCACCCCATCACCAAATATATTTGAAAATCAAAAATAGACAGAGGAAAGGATGTTAAAATTAATCATACTTCCTTTCAATTGATTCATTTAAAAAAAATGTACAGATGGCAAAATTCCCCTGGCAACTTAAGAATGTACACTGAGGCAGATGTCAGATGCGATGTAGCCATGTGCCAAATAAATAATTTTTATCTCCTTGCCTTAGGTTGGGATCTTGCTATGCATACATTGGCCCATTTTCTACATAGCATCTGTGACTACACTTTCCATTAAGTACTTAATTGGCTGCACAGCACTTTGGGACTTTCTGAGGTCATTAGAGGTACAATATAAACACAAGTCTTTCTGTTTTCCAAATACCTCTTCACTGTCACTCTGGCTAGTTCTAGGGCAGACCAAGAATGGAACCTGAAAGTTTTCTGTATGGTTGAGTTCCATGCAGGGTGGTGCATTTGCCAAATGACTCACTGGGGAAGCAAGCTAGCGCCAATGCTTATTTTTAGTACGGTTTCCATTCGAGGCATTATCGGGAATTCAGCAGAAGGAAAAGGATCTAGGGACAGCAGATTCCAATTCCAGTCCAAAGTGCATTGTTTTCTTACTGTCTTTTGGGCAGCTGAAGACAGTCTAACCACAAGGAGATAGAAACAGCTGATTCTTATCAGGCCAAACGTAAGAAACTGCCAACACATTGCCTCAATCACAATCCTGTGCCCCTGGCTGTCTCTATTGCCACTGCGGAATCCACTTCCTTCCCTGAATGTGACTATCCTGTTTAAAACTAATTACTGTGGTACTGGACAGTCAGAATTAAATGGTTTTCTGAGCTCTTCAAATGGGATCTCTTCCTTCCTTCCTGTTCTCCTGCCTTTAGTAGACCGTAAAATGGAAAGAAGCTTGTTTTTTTCAAGAGGTTACTCAGCCTGACCAACAATGACTTTAGAGACTTTTCTGTTTGAGATGGTTAAGTTTTGCCTCTGTCTGTTTACTTCGCCTCTTCTTCCTGGCAATGGTTGCCAGCCTGTCTCTAGGGGTTATGGGGCACCACTCTATGTCAAGTATGACTGACTAGTAGACCTTTCAGTTCTCAGTGCCTGTTAGAAGGATTTACAGGTTGATAATCAACAGTTCAGAAGAAAGGTCACAGGACTTGAAGCGTTAACTCTATTTTTGCTCCACAGATGCTGCCAGATCTGCTCTGGCAATTTCTGTTTTTGTTTATTTCAGGTGTTTGGCATCTGCAGTTCTTTGTTTTATCAATAATCACCCTTTTAGCTCTATGAATGTGTTTTCTGTGTCCATCAAGTGCAGAGTGGGCCTTGAAACTAGACCCTCTGGCTCGGAGGCAGGATTGCTACTCACTACACCACAAGACTTCCCCTGACAAATACCACGCCCTTCTTAACCCCATGCACATTTAAAAACTAAAGTAACAACTCCTACCTCGTAAGCCCATAGTGACATCTCAGGCCACTCAGAAACTGCCAGCCATGGTTTAATAGGAAGCAGACTTACATTTGAATCATGAAAGTTGGGGGGTTGAGTCTCAATCCACAGATCAGCTAAACATTAAAGCTTGGCTTTCACTTACAGCATTGAGCAAATGCTGTCATTTATGACTGATTCCTTCTGAGGTAGACGTTAGAAGTCCACGGTATCATCATGAAGAAAAACAGGAGAATTGTCCCCTCTTCCCCAGTCAATAACCATCCCTCAAGCAACATGATTATTATCACATGCTTTCTTTTAAATTCATTCATTACATGGAGTTCCTATAATGTGGAACCAGGCCATTCAGCCCATCGAGACTACACTGATCCTCCAAAGAGGGTCAACCCAGACTCACTCCCCTACCCTATCTCCATAGCCCTGCATTACCCATGGCTAACCCACCTAGCTGCACACCCCTGAACACTATGGGCAATTTAGCATGGCCAATCCACCTTACCTGCGCATCTTTGGACTGTGGGAGGAAATCGGAGCACCTGGAGGAAACCCACAGATAGAACGTGAAAACACCACACAGACAGTCGCCAGAGGGTGGAACCAAACCCGGGTCACTGGCGCTGTGAGGGAGCAGTGCTAACCACTGAGCCACCATGCTGCCCATGAAATGTGGGTGAAGTTTATTGCCCAGCCCTAATGCTGAACTACTGTAGACCATGTGAATTACAGTTTATTGTAGTAGTTCTGATTCAAATGGCTTGCCAGGCCATTCTTGCAGGTAAGAGACAACCACCGTATTGTGAGTCTGGAGCCACAAATAGGCCAGACTGGGTAAAGCTGGCAGATTCCCTTCCCTGAAATACATTAACTAACCAGTTGGATTTTTATGCCAATCCATGGTCAGTATTACTAATAGAAGCTGGTTAAATTCCAAACTTAGTTAACTGGGTTTAAGCTCTTCAGCTGCTATGCTTAGACCTGATCTCATGTCTGCAGATGTATTTGTCCCAGTTGTTGCACTGCAAGTCCAGTAACACGACTCCTATGTTACTGTACCCTTACATTTCCTAAATTACAGCAATAACTAGGCCTTGTGAGATGTGAAGCACTTTGTGACGTCTGGAGGTTGTGAAAGGCTCTGTATAAACGCAAGATCCTTTTTTTCTCTGTATGACAAACCAAATTGAAAGTGGAAACTTGTCAAACAAGGGAAAGGTTGTTAATCAGATGGATTCAGAAAAGACACTTAAATGGGATAACAAGATGGAGGGAATGGATTCAACGGTGGAAGGGATGGGGGTGCATTGCAAAAGCAACCTAAACATTGCTAAAAGCAGACAAGAAGTTGAAGTTTTTGGCTTGCATTCATCAGGACTAGGGAGCAAGGAACAGACTTGAACAAAGGGACACCCTGTTCTTGTGCTTTATAAAATGGTGTCCCTTTGTTCAAGTCTGTTTCTTCCTCCCTAGACCTGATGAGTGCAAGATAAAAAGTTTCAACGTCTTGTTTCTTTTTAGCAACTCTACGGTCTATACTACAAAAGCAACCTGTTGCCAGTTCGCTGCCCACACTTTTCTGAAAACCCATTGTACCGGAGTACTTATGAATGATTTGCCTTCTCAGAATCAGAATCATAGAATTGTAACCGCATAGAAGGAAGCCATCAGCCCAACAGGGCTCTCAAATAGGCATTTCCCCTTATTGTTATTCTCCTGTCTTCTCACTGTAACTGTGCAAATTGTTCTTCTTCAAATAACAGTCTAAATCCCCTGGGAACACTTGAAATGAACCTGCCTCCAACACATTTTCAGGATCTTATTTATTTCAGTTTCCCTCTCTCTCTCTCTCCCGTATCAATCAATAGCAATCTGTCACCTTACAATTAGGACTCATTACAGGGAAGGATCAAAATGATAAATATTCGACAGACACCAATAAATTCAATTGGGAATTCAGAAGGAATTTCTTTATCCAGGGAGTGATGAGAATGCAGAACTCGCTAGCACAAGGTGTTGTTAGTACAAGTAGCAGAAATGTTTTCAAGGGGAAAGTAGGTAAGTACATTAAATAGGAAGGAATAGTGTTGATTAGATTAGTCAAAGATGATTGGGAGGGAGTTTGTGTGGGAACATAATACTAGCCTGGTTTGAAGGTTTGGATGGGGTAAATAGTCTGCTTCTGTGCTGCACATTTCACGTAATGCCTTCCTCAGTTCCATTCCACGCCCGCCAGCTCTGGGCTGCAGCATAGCTCAGCTGCTTACTTTCAGTGAGGACTCAGATTGAAGCAGGAAAATGGAGAAGTCGACCAACCTAGTGCAAACTCGGAAGATGACTCAGAGGAGATGTTCTCTCCTTAGCATTAATGTCTGGATTTGCTCCTGTCTCAATAACTGGATTGTGCGTTGCGTTAATATATTGACCCCTGTAATGAACCTGGCCTCAGCTGGACGGCTGTTCCAACATGGAATTAATTTCGGCAGTGCCAACCTGGCATTGGTGAGACAGCGCCTGGAGTACTGTGTACAGCACTGGTGACTGCATTTAGGGAAGGATCGCAATGTATTAGAAGCAGTTCAAAGAAGATTTACTAGACTAATACCTAGAATGAGCAAACAGAGATAACAAGGTGTAGAGCTGGATGAACACAGCAGGCCAAGCAGCATCAGAGGAGCAGGAAGGCTGACGTTTCGGGCCTAGACCCTTCTTCAGAAATGATTGCCTTGTGAGGAAAGGTTAGACAGCCTGTATCATCTGGAGCTTAGAAGAGTCAGAGATGATTTAAATGAAAAATATAAGATCCCGAGGGGACTTGAATGGGTGGATGCGGAAACGATGTTCCCTTTTGTGGGAAATTCTAAAACTAGAGCATCAAATTGTTTAAAAATAAGGGGGTCCATTTAAAACAGAGTTGAGAAAACATTTTATTTCTTTCAGAGGGTCGTAAGTCTTTGGAATTTCTTTCCTCAAAAGGAAGTGGATCCAAAAATATTTTTTAGGCAGATGTAGATAGATTCTTGATAACCAAGGGGGTGAAAGATAATCGGGGTTATGCAGGAACGTAGAGTTGAGGTTAAAATCAGATCAGTCATGATCTCATTGAATGGCACAGCAGGTTCAAAGGGCCAAGTGGCCTACTATTATTCCTTGTTCATATGGTATCTAGTGGGCATGAGCACATAGGCACTACAATCAAGCACTAAAGTGTTAGGTTGATGGGAGCCTCACTCACAGCAAGCTCAGATTGGCCTTCATCATTGTAATCTTACTTCCACTTAATGCTTGCGTCAAGCAAATGGTGCGACTACAGCACATCCTTACAAAAACACCTCTTAAATTTTCAGTGCCATCTAGAGAGATCACAGGGACAGCTAAATGGGAAAGAAAGTGTCACATTGCTGAGTGCTGTTCTGAGATTAGGTAAGAATAACACCATTGGAGTAAAGTTTATGCTACAGCTGTTTCTGCTAGCCCTGACCTGATAGGGTTGGATGCTGAAATAGGAAAATGTTCCAGTTCCTTTCTTTTATTATTTTCTTACATTTTTACGTCCACAAGACTGAGATTAAGCTATGACTTTAAGGCTGACACATCCAGTTACATTGCCACTGACAAAACCTGCAGAATGTTTTAAGGCACTCCTACTGTGTTTTCAATCATAATCTGGCTTGTTGCTGCTTCCCAGTAAATCTTTGATCCATTTTTCTGCTGGCACACAGTGAACAGACAAAAATATTCCAAAACATGCAATCAAATTTGCTGAGTAATTTGAAAGAAAGGTTGTGTCACACTGTGTCTGAAAAGATATAACCAGAACAACGTAGTTCGTCGTGCTTGACTTTGTTTATGTATCTACTTGATTCAGTTGGTAATGTTTTTACCCCTGCATCAGGAAAGTTGTGGGTTCAAAACCAGATTGCTAGCATGATGGTGCAGTACTCAGGAACTGCTAACTGCTGTTGATATTGTAATTTAGGATAAGGTGTTACAAGCTCATTTGTGTGGACATAATGAAGGAGAGAAGCTGTTAAGGGGATTTTTTTTTTGCTTTATCCTTTCACGCATAATGACTAGTCCCTGGGCGAAGTTCACCAAATTATTACGGTTCCAAATTGTGAAGAAGGATATACTGACTCCCCTCCATTTTTCACCACTGCACTGAGTTACTCGCAACAAGATTAATTTAGAAATGATCCCTTCCTTTGTGAATGCCTTTCAAATTAATTTATGGGTTGAATCTGAGGTATTTTTGGTTAAGTCAATTGGTTGCATTTTTGGAGGGTTTGTCACCACAAGGCCAAGCGAGTTCTTTTACCATATCTTGCCGAACCTGCCTCATTAATTACTGACCCTGCCCCACGACATCTCTCAGGTATGATTTCAACCCTATCTTAACAAATGACGTTCCCAGAACTACCCGCCACTCAGCAGATATCCTAGTTGACCTTCCCTGCATGCATGCCATCTTTAAAAACCTGTTGTGCACCCGGACAAGTTCTGTCAGTCCAGAGGTACACTACACAGTGACTAACATTTGCCCGGCTATGGAGGACAGTGGGAAATCATGCCCTACTTTGTAGCCAGGATCCTGGAGGTCCTGCTGGATGGGGTCTTGCTGATACGGAACTTCTTCAGGATCAGCAATGGAGGCCAAGACCAGCCCATGCCACCCTGGTCTGAGGTTGCTACCCAGATCAAAGCAGTCTGGACCAGCTGGAGGAATTCCCAGAGTGTAAGTCATTGTTCTTTTCCACTCCACCATTGTAAGCACCACCATCTTCTCTCTGATACCCCGTACTTGCTCTATCTGAGATAGAGTGCCCACCTCCCATCAAGGCTCATGCTCTACTGCCCTCACTATTGCCTGCAACATCCCCTCTCACTCATTGTCACCCAATCCCACCCCTGACAGCACTAACTGTACATGCCCTCCGCACTGCCTACTCACTGAATCAAGACACCTCCACACCTGCACAGCTGTGCCACCCACTTTCATCTCTTGTAATCGCGGCCTCTCTCTCATTCCACGAGGAAAACAGCCCCCCAAGAGGGCAGAAAATGTCAAGGTGGGTGATGCGCTGCCTGTCATTTAACTCCTCACCCCAGATGAGGAGAGGATCCTGTCTCTGACCGCACCACACCCCACCCCCGAGCAGGGCCTGGAATGGTATCAGAAGCTGCTTTTGACTTATTGTACTGGTTCCCGCTGAGCGTAGGCTCTCCCCCTTCACTTGACTGAAGAGTGCTGACAACTATGACAAGCTTTGCGTCTGCACTAGGCAAAACAGCAGTAAAATGAGCCGGGTATCTCTGACTGAGAGGGCAAAGTGCAAAAAGGCAAGGCAAAGCAGGGATACTATGAACAACAAGATAGGCTCAGAGTGAGTGAGTGCTATGAGAGCAAGTGAAGAGCCCAGAGATGCAGACCATGACCCGTGTGTGTCCCTGAGCTCAGAGTGTCCTTGCTTCAGCAATACAATGTTGAAGAGCAGAAGTGGCCTGTAAGTGGGTCAGAGATGTCCATGAGGGTTCTTAGAGGTTGGCACATGTAAAATGCCAATGTCCATGGGCATGGCAAGCATGTGGCCAGTGCCCATGGAGCATGTCTTGAGATGCAGATGCCCAGTGTCCAGCACGGAGGTCATTTGAGCAAGTGGGTGAGTTGAATCCGCCAGGTACCCACTCTGGTTTCCTTGGCGAGTTTGCCAAACATCGAGCTTGTTTGGTGAGTTTGGTATGACGGGTGGCTGAATATTAATGAGGTGAGTTGTACCATTAAAAAGTTATCAACAGTTACAACAAAGTGACATTATAAGTCCCTTAATGTGAGATGAAATGTAAACACAACACAAATACTTACAGATTAGAAATAAGAGATGAGTCTTTAAAAAATTTTAAAAGAGACTTACGGATCAGTTGCTGCTACATTGGGTGATACTGGTAGACTGAATGTTGAAGGGTGAGTAGTTGATTTCACAACACTTGGCTTTGCAGGTCAGCTGGAATTCTTCTGTTCTGTCTCCTTTTGATGGTGTTGGTTTGCAGCAGAGAGAAAATCTTTTCTATTTTACATGCAATACTGGGGCATTTAATAGCTGTCTTCAAGCTGAGTCCTTCACAGCATACTAGACCCCTAAAACAAAGAGATCAGGGGTTGCAGTTGGTTTTAACTCCTGTTTCACCGAGAAGCATAAACACAATCATGCCTTTCAACTCATGTCCACAGGAGATATTCTCCTACAGCGAGGAGGTAATTAAACTGCATTGCATTTCTCCACTTTGAGGTCTCACTTTTTGAAGCTTCCTTAGCACCCCACCAGGTGTGACATTCCAGGAGTTCACATGTCAAATTTTTCAGCAGTCAGTGCTTTCCATGCTTAGAGGTTACATGATTTGCCAGGCTTGGCTTGCAGTCTTTAAAAGAAAACATGCACATTGTCCCTAAGTGATCGATCACCATGATACAAGAGATATGGCTGTCGACAGCAAGGCCACCATTTCTTATCCATCCCTTGAACTAAGTGGCTTGCTAGGCCATTTCAGAGTCAATCACATCACGTGTAGATCAGATCATGTAAAGATTTCCCTCCCAAAGGATACTAATGAACCAGATGGATTTTGAAAAAACAAGAGATGTTAGTTCTTATGGTCACCATCACTGAGACCAGCTTTACTAACTGCATTTAAATCACACCAGCTGAGGTAGTGAGATTTGAACCCTTACCCCCAAGAACAGAAACCTGGACCTTTGGATCACTAGCACAGTGACATTACCACTGTACCACCATTGCAAGTGTGAATTGGCTACTGCATAACATGGGACAACAGTTGAAAAAGTTTTTCTTTGGGCGTGAAGTGTTTTAGAATGTCCAGTGGCAATGAAAAGTATTCATTCAATCCAAGTCCTTCTCCTACCATCCAACCTGTACCCTCTTGGATATGCATAAGTACAATACAACAATTTTAAAATCATGATATATGTAGAGGGGTCAGATATCAACAGCAGACCAGTATTCATATTCCTGAGTTTATTAAGATGTGCATATGGGCAATGGCATCGCTAGCTGAAATAACAAACATACACTCAGTGTTGTAATGCAACAAGAGATCTTGTTTTCCGAATTAAGTTCTCTTTAGCAGCTGTTAAATTCGCCAGGAAATCATAGTAAGTTACAGTCAGTCAGATGAAGCACACGTGTGAGATATGTCTGCAGTCTACCCACAACAAAATAGCTGAATGAGTGTTGAAAATTATCAATTGGCTACTGAATGCTACACTTTGTCTGGCATCTGATGTGATTAGTAGAACTCAAGATGTCACAAGTGGGAAGAGTACTGAAATTGTTTTCTTCTTGATTGTGAGATTGGCCATTTTGATGGTGAAATAAGCAGGCTCCAGCCAGGAGAAATTATGTGTGTTCCTTGCATTGTGAGTGCATTATGAACAGACGGATCACATTGGCCATTTTTAATTGCGGTACCTCACCACCTCGAGGAACGTGATGAATTCATCAGACAGAGTGCAGAAGTGATTACAAGAAATGGTTCCAGGGATGAGAAACTTCAGTCATGAGAATAGATTGAAAGTATTGGACTGTTCTCCCTTGGAGAGCAGGATGCTTACAGATGTGATAGAGATTTTAAAAATCATGAGCGGGCTGGATAGAGTGGGTAGGGTGAAACTGTTTTCACTTATAAATGGATCAAGAACTAGATGGCATAGAATTAAAGCAATTTGCAAGAGGAGCAAATGTGATGCTACGAATACCATTTTCACACAGTGGGTAGTTAGGGTATGGAAATCACTGCCTGGAAGTGTGCTGAAGGGAGGCTCAATTGAGACAATCAAGAGGTTATTGGACAATTATTTGGATAAAGAATAAAGTACAAGAGTGTAGGGAAAAAGCAAGAATTTGGCACTAGGTAATGATGCCCATTTAAAGAGCTGGAGTAGACGTGATGGGCTGAAAGGCTTCCTTCTGCTTTGTAACACTGCTGTGATTCCGCGATACACTGGGAACACACACTCCAATTTATTAATGAATGTTTTTGTTGTGTTCTTCAGGCTTTGTATCTTTCTGCAAGGCTTTGGAGTGAAAGGTCCATGCCCATGATGTAAGACAGCTTCAAGCCACAATGAGAACACCAGGTTAAAACAAGAAACAACAGAGTAGCAAAGGCTGGAAACAGGTCAGGCAGTGCTGTGGAGGGAGAAACAGAAAGAACATTCTGATGGAGGTTCATCGACCTAAAACATTAACTGCTTCCCTTTCCAGGGATGCTGCTTGACCTGAACATTTCTGGCATTTAAAGTTTAAGAGTTATAGAGTATTACGGCAGAGAAAGAGGCGCTTTGGCCCATTGAGTCCACACCAGTTATCAAGCACCTATCTCCTCATCTAGCCTGCACATCCCAGGACACTATGGGCAATTTAGCATGGCCAATCCATCTAACCTGCACACCTTTGTACTGTGGGAGGAAACCAGAGCACCCGGAGGAAATCCACATAGACACGGGAAGAACGTGCAAATGCCACACAGTCACCTAAGGGTGGCATCAAACCCTGGTGCTGTGAGGCAGCAGTGCTGACCACGGAGGCATCATGCTGCCCATCTACTCTAAAACCATTGTCCACCATTTGGTCCATGTCTTTGTATGTTACATTTTTATATCAGAATTCCAATATTTTTAGTACTTTTTCTGTGAATCACACAGCAGTTTCCCTCATGCTGACCAGGGAACCTGTAAAATGTAGAATGATTAAGAAAGTTAGATATTAGGTGTAATGAAAATGCAAAGTACTAGTAGATGACAATTTTGATTTCAACTCAGCCAGGATGACAGGAGGAGAAAAACAGTGCTTATGCCAGAACAGTGCTTATGTCAGTGCATTTGAGATTCCACAGGTCCAGAGGGACCAGTTGTGTTGATTGTATATTTGGGAGTGTGGGTGGCTTAGATGAGCAAAGTGTCAGAAAGACAGCACAGCATCTCGGGGCAGCGACATAGTTGAGGAATGTATCTGTTGGAAGAGACTAGAATAGAAAGAGAAAAGGTGTTTGTGAGTCGGCTTGAAGTTGTTTTGTTCAGACTTTCACAGGGCTTTAGTTGAATAGAGAGGGTTATGATGTGGTAAGAGCACTATTCTTGTTGAACACTCCTTGATGTGGTTCCATGTCTGCTTACTTACAAAGAGAATAAACCCACAGCTCTGCTGGTGAGGTCTCACTGTTCAATACATTGTCAGCAACCTCTTTGAATATCACTGTTGTGTAAATGAAGGAAAGAGAAATAAAGCATAGAGTGCCTTTTTTTAGCTGAGACACTCATTGAACGACACCTTCAAGGAAGTCAGCACAGAATAAAACATCCACTGTGGTCTCACAGTAAGTACGTGATAGTTACCATTTCATCTCCAACCTCACCCACCTAGAATACAGGGACAATTGATGCCCAGTGGTACTTTGTGTCCCCCTTTCAGTTGACTTTGATGAATGAGCTGGCTGTTTATTCCACCAGTCCTAGCAGTCCTCCAGTGCTCTGATTTTGTGGACGTTGGTCATGGATAAACATAATGTGTCAGCAGATAACTTCACAAAGAAGAGAACGCAGTGGTTGATTATAACCACCACCACCCCCCAATTAGATCATCAGGTGAAGAGGTCTTCGGATAGTGTAGAGTCGGAGAGTCACACAGCACACAAACACACCCTTCGTCCAACCAGTCCATAATCCAGACCAGCTGACCATAATCCCAAACTGAATTAGTTCCAGCTACTTGTGCTTGGCTCATATCCCTCCAAACATTTCTTTTTCATGCACTTATCCAAATGTCTTTTAAACGTTGTAACTGTACCGATGTCCACCACTTCCTCTGGAAGTTCATGCCACACACTCTCTGTGTAAAAAAATTGCCCTTCATGTCTTTTCTAAGTCTTTCTCCTCTCACTTTAAAAATACGCCCCCTAGTCTTGAAAACCCCCACCCTAAGAAAAAGACACCTGTCATTCATCTTATTTTTTTACCCATCATGATTTTATAAACCTCTAGAAGGTCAACACTCAGCTTCCTAAGTTCCAGTGAAAAAAGTCTCCAGCATCCCCTTAAAAGTGAAGCCTTCCATTCCCAGTAACATTCTGGTAAATCTCTTCAGAACGCTCTCCAACTTAATAATATCCTTCCTGTAACAGGGTGACCAGAACTGGACACAATATTCCAGAACAGGCCTCATCAACATCCTGTACAATCTCAACATAAAGTCCCAACTCCTACTAAGGTCTGAGCAATGAAGGCAAGAGCGCTAAATGTGTTCTTAACCAGTCTATCTACCTGTGATACAACTTTCAAAGAACTATGTGCCTCAACCTCGAGGTGTCTCTTGTTTTACCAAAATACATTGTGTCACATTTACCCAAATTAAACTCCATCTGCCACTCTTCAGCCCACTGACCCAATTGATTGAGATCTCTTTGTAATCTCAGGTAATCTCCTTCACTGTCCACTATACCACCAATAGTGATGAACTGTCTCAACATAGATCAGCAATGATAACTCAAAACTTCTTGTTCAATGTTGCTCACTGCCATACACAAAGGGCTATCTACATACCTAATCCTACATTAGTGGAGTTCTTTTAACTGTCAATTATCCAACAATCACAGTCAGATAGTCGACTCTGAACCTAAAACTGAAATGTAAGTAGAGATAGTAGGAAGAAGGGTCTAGGCCCGAAATGTCAGCTTTCCTGCTCCTCTGAAGCTGCTTGGCCTGCTGTGTTCATCCAGGTCTACAGCTTGTTATCACTGAAATGTAGGTAGTTTTGTGACATGGATACATTACATAAGAACTAGGAGCAGGAGACAATTCAGCCCCTTGAACCTTCTCCACCATTTAATATGTTTGTGGCTGACCTCATCTCGGCCTCAACTTCACTTTCCTGGTCATTTCCCACAACCCATCACTAATTAAAAATCTGTCTATCTCTTGTAAATTTATTCAGTGTGCTGGTCCACTGCACTCTGGATAGTGAATTCCAAAGATTCACAGCCCATTCAGGGAAGTAATTCTTCCTTATCTCTGTTTTAAATCTGCCACTCCTTAGCCTCAAACTTTGACCTTGGGGCCTAGTTTGCCCTACATCCTCCCTACATCTACTTTGTCGCTCTCCACTAGCATTTCAATTGGAACTTCTCTCATTCTTCAAAACCTCAGATAGCATAGACCTAAACTGCTCAATCTTTCCTCATAAGACAAGCCTTTTGTATCAGGAATTAATCTAGTAAACCTTGTCTGAACAGACTTCAATCAACTGCATCTTTCCTCATCTTACCCTAGAATTGTCCTATATGCAGGGAATATGCTCAATGCTTCTTTGCACTTTCCACTTGTTCTAAGTCAGAAATATTGCACATCTTCTCTCTCTGCATTCTCAAGGGCTTGAAATTAAGTCTGCACCACGCCATCTTTTATAGTATTATTTTTCCCCTGGATCTCAATGCCATGGAACTCCTCAATCTTCTATCTTCTTACAATCTACAGGCCTTTGACACCCATGCATAGCCATTGTTTCTTTGCTTATCTCATTTGCCCTCCCGTTCCTGGCCACTTGTTTGCTTTCAGCAATAATATAACTGTGAAATGAACAGCAATGAAATAACTGTGCTGAGGCCAGTATTCTATCATCATTTACTTTACTTACATGTACACAGTACACTGGCTGTGGCCCAGTCCCTGAAGAGAGGAGATTCTGAATCCCTTGTTTATATCTGTCAGCCAGGGCTCCCTGATTGGCCCAGGTTAACAGTCCCCATCAAGGATCTCATGCCTTGACTGAGATTTTTAAATAACATTTGTTTCCTTCAAGACTTCCAATTTTACTGGTATGACCTAGAAACGGGGGAATAAGTTGCAAGTGTTAGTCGGCCAACCATCATAAATGACAAACGCATAGTGCAATGAACAAAATAGTTCTTTCAGCAGGTCTGAAAAATATGTGTCCCGCCTCTCTTAAAACTGTGCTTTCAGCTGTGCTGGTAGATTTGTAAAGAACTCGCTTATCAAAAGGGTGAATATGCCACAGAGTCAGAGAACTAGGAAACAGCTGTGGATGGAAGTCTCTCCAGTAAAGGAAGTGAATTGCACGTGTCCCAAGTAGAAGGCTGAAGCGCTAATGCATTTTTAAAGTCTTTTTGTATGTAAAGAAACATTCCTGCAAGCCAGCAGGAAGTGTTGACGTGCGGAATTACAGAAATTAAGAGTGTTCTTTTCTTTTTGTAGAACTGAAATTAACTTGCACATGAATATTGTTGCAACACTCTGCAGTTATACGTGAAGGTGGTTTGCATGCTTACCAACTGAGATTCTCTAGGGATCAAAAGTCACTTGCCTATGTATCAGGAGAGAGCAGGGTCTATGGGTTTCCAGAGCTAAGACAGGGGTATAATGGCCTTTAAACCCCAACTCATAGCTCATCAGTGCCTGACCTTTTGACCCTTTTTGGTCCCAATGTCTATATCATCAACTTGCAGGCTGAGACCAGGCCATCAGTCAGGGATTGAATTTGGAACTGTTCTGTATGTATTACACAGTACAGGTGGAAAGCGGGCTGGGGCAGCAGCAGGAAATAGATGTTGAATCCACTTGTCTGATTTGAATGCATTTGCTTCTGATTTGTGACAATGAGCAGTGGTGGGCCTCTACTCTTAAGTGCTGATGACATCCCTACAATGGTGCCTTTCAGATCCTGGCAAAGCTACAACGAAAATACAGGGATTGCTGGTCAGTGCAAGGACAGTGCATGGCTCAGGAGGGAAGACTTGGAATTAATGGCATTCCCACTGTTATGGGACCAAACAGACCAAACCCCTTCAAAATATATGAAGAAGATAGTCTAGACCCTAACTTTTTCTTATTTCAAAGGTAAGTGTATGACAATTTGATTGGTTAAACTACCAGGCTTCAAACAAAACACACTTCATTCATACACTATAATTAAAATACATACACAATAAAAATCGAAGAAAAGAACTGACTTGACTATAACTCTATCGAACTGTTCCAATATAGTAACATCCCATAAACACCCCCTTGGCAAAGGCAAACGCAGTAAAATAGATTGTCTCACATGCAATTCTAGCAGCAGAAAGCAAACCCCAGCTTTTAGCTATAACAGAGACAGGAATAAGAGCTTCCACATCCAGCTTCAAGACCCCAGCAACTGCTACTGAAGGCTAAAACTAAAATAAAATTCTGGTTCTGTGGGAGCTTGACCCCAGTCATTCAGGCTGCTTCTCTTGTTCCAAATTAAAAATAAACCCAAGGCCTCACAAGCTGTTTACTTAATTGGCTTTGGAGCAGAGTGCTCAGCACCTCTGGTCTCAACCTTTCTTCATTAAAAAAAAAGGACAAAATAAACCTTTTAAAGCCACGGTATCATCATACCATGATCTTGCTGCTCTGGTCTGTGGTGGTAGAGTTCACAGGTCTGCAACTAGCTGCAGAAAACCTGTAGATAGGCGCCCCAGCGGATTGAAAAAAACACAAATGTAAGACCTTTATTCAAGAAATGAGGGAGATAAAAAGCAAATGCTTGAATCCTTTATTAAGGAGATAACAGCTAAACACAGAAAATCATAATACAGTCAGACAGAGTCAGCATTGTTTTGTGAAAGAGAAATTGTGACAGACAAATTTATTCGACTTTAACGAGGAGGTTACAAACTGGGCAGATTTGAGAAACCAGCGGATGCATGGCATTTAGATTTCCAAAAGGCATTTGGTGAGATGCCATATAAAAGATTCTGCACAAGAAAAGAGCTCATGGTATTGAGGGTACTTTATTAGCAGGGATAGAAGACCAGCTATTATCTGTTACCTAAAAAAAGCAGAGGAGTTGGGATAAATGGATCACCTTTGGGTTGGCAAACAATACCACAGTGATCTGTGCTGGTGCCTCAACTATTTACAAACTATGTTACTGAGCTGGATGAAGGGACCAATTGTATGATAGCTAAATTTGCTAATAACACAAAACTTGGTTGGAAAGCCTGTAGTAAAGAGGACACAAAGGGGTAGAATTTAACTCCTGGGTCAGAAGTGTCATGACATTTCCGGGCCCCAAATTCTGCACAAGTTGTGAAACAAAATCAGAAATTGCTGGGAATCAGAGGTAACATTTTGGTCATGTGACCCTTTCACAGAACAAACTGTGAAATCTTGCTTGAATTGTAGAACAGCTTGTTTAGACAACACCTAGAATGTGCACAGGTTTAGTCTCCCTACCTCAGGAAAGGTATTATTGCCTTATAGGGAATGCTAAGAACATTCCTCAGATTTGTTCCTGGGACTGTCCTATGAAGATAGATTAGATAAACAGGGCCAGTATTCTCTCGAGTTTTGACAATTAAGAGGTAATCTCATGAAACTTACAAAATACCTCATGGGACAGACGGGGTAGATGAAGGTAAGATATTTTCCCTGGCTGGGCAGTCTAGAACTGGGGAAGTACAATTTAAAAATAAGAGAGATGCCATTAAGGATGGAAGTAAGGATTCAAGAGCAAATTACTGCAGATGCTGGAATCCATGCGGAAAAAAATGCCGGAGATCACATCGGGTCAGGCAGCAACCAAGGAGAGAGCGCAAGCTAACGTTTCAAGTCTAGATGACTCTTCATCAGATTTTCATGATGAAGAGACACCTAGAATTGAGATGAGGAGTTTTTTTTTAACTCAGAGGGTCGTGCATCTTTGGAACTCTAAACTCCAGAGTACTGTGGAAGCTCAGTCTTCAAGTATATTTGAAATAGAGGTCGACAGTTTTCTGACCACCAGGACTACGCAGATAGGGTGTGTAAAAGACATTGAAGGGTAAAATCAGTTGTGAACATATTGAATGGTGGAACAGACCTGAAGGGCTCAATAGCCTACTCCTGTTCCATCATGGGAAAAATCGACTTGCCAGTTGGGATTTACGTTCTGGGGCAACAGAATTATGAGTTGGCCAGGTAACACTGGATCAACATGGTGGATGTAGGGTATGGAGGCACGTTATGCTGAAGGCCTGTCTCAGTACATCAGCACCATATTGAAGATGTTTTCAACAAATAACAAAACATGAAGCAGACCTCCAGCCCTCACCCCTGACACACTTTCAAACCCCCCCCGAGGCTTCTGTGTCCCATCCATGCCAACCAATGCCACCTTATGGTCTACACACTCCCCATGGACCCTCATTACCTTCATGCCAACTTATGCTCTTATATCAAATAAAAATCAAAAGAACTGCGGATGCTGTAAATCAGGAACAAAAACAAAAGTTGTTGGGAAAGCTCATTCTGAGGAAGGGTCACCAGACCTGAAATATTATTTCTGATTTTTCTTCACAGATGTTGCCAGACCTGCTGAGCTTTTCCAGCAATTTCTGTTTATGCTCCTGTAGCCCTCCACGTGGGCCCTTACGCTACACGCCAACCTATGCTCCATACCAAACCTCCATGGCCTTTTATCCCAACTTAGTGTCAATTCTTTCAACCCATTCCCCAGACCCATCACCTTTTGCCTTACACCTATCATACCAATGTGCATAGCATAGACCTTAGACAGACTTCAGAACCCATATAGAGATGAAATAAAGTCCTAAATGTCCAATGCAGTCTTCACGACATTGAAAAAAACTCATTCACTAAGTTACTACATTTACATTCCTTCAATGATATCATGCCTTATAACATAAACATTTTATTCTAGTGCAAAATCCCTTAGAACAATAATCAGTGAAATTCCAAGTCCCACTTAAAAGAGTCTATAACCACTTGAGGCTGGCAATCAAACTGCCATACTGCCATTATGCATAGTTGTGAAATCTGTAATACAGCAAATATTTCAGCAATGGGAACTTTCAACTTGTATCAACAGACAGAATGCGATACCAAGCAATTATTTTTGTTTTAACATTCTAGTCATTTTTTTTGTCAAAGATTCAAAAGGGCAGGTACTTTAAAAGTCTTCCCAGATTGACAGCACCATTTGACGATCCTTCTGACAATTTTGACTATTGTTTTTGACGGTTCCAAAGAGCTTCACAGTGCCACAAGTTTAACCAATTTTTTTCCATATTCATGCCAACTTTTAGCAAATCCAAAGGGCACCTAACCTCTCCCACAGGCCACCTAACATCATCCAAAAATGTCCATGAACCATATCCAAAGGGATATCTGATTTCTCCAGGTGGACACCCTGGTTATCCAAATGAAACCACAAAGTTCAGGTCTGCTTTTCCAGGTCAAATCTGCAAACAACTTGGTTACCAAAATAACAGAGGGGTGAAAGCAACTGTTGATGTCTCCGGGCAGCTGGCTCCGCAAATCTTGTATGGGCGAAATGTGACCCAACCCTATCTTCATCCCATGTAAATGGCAGATGTCATGTTTGATGGTGGAGCTTCCAATATTCAACCTTGTCTTCATTTTCATCAGAAATGAGCGCACTGCCATTGTGAAAATCCAGGTCAAAGAGTCTCAAAAGGGATATGGATAGGTTAGACAAACAGGAGGCTGGAAGAACACAGCAAGCCAGGCAGCATCAGGAGCAGTCAACATTTCAGGTATAACCCTTCTTCAGGACTGGATGTGGGGGTAGGGGAAATGCAGATAAAGAGAGGGGGTGAGCGGTGGAGGCGGCATGGTGGCGATAGGTGGATACTGGTGGTAGGTATGACCTGGTTGGTCAATGGGTAGGTTAAGTGAGTGGGCAAAGATTTGGAAGATGTTGGTACAATGTGGGAAAATACAAGGTTGTCCGTTTAAGCAGGAAAAATAGAAAAGCAGATTTTTTTTTTAAATGGAGAGAGACTGCAGGACTTTGAAGTTCAGAGGATTTGGGTATCCTGGCAAATGAATCACAAAAGCTTAGCATGCACAAACAGAAAGTGGATTAGAAGAAAAATGGAACATTGGCCTTTAGTACAAGGTGAATTGAACATAATGTCAGGGAAATGTTGCTATAGGCGCACAGGACAATGGGAACTAAACAGCCTGGGAACTATAGACCGGTGAGTCTGACATCAGTGGTGGAAGGAATTCTGCAAGATAGGATTTACATGCATTTGGACAGGCAAGGACTGATTAGGAATAGTCAGCTTAGCTATGTGCATGGGAAATTGTGGCTTTTTTGAGGATTTAACCAAAAAGATTGATGAGGGCAGAGCAGTAGACATTGTCAGCCTTTGACAAGCTTCCGCACTGTAGACAAATTAATAAAGTTAAATCACATGGGATTCAGGGAGAGCTTGCTAATTGGATACAAAATTGGCTTTATGGAGGAGATAGAGGGTGGTAGTGGAGGATTGTTTATTGGACTGGAGGCCTATGACCAGCAATGTTCCATTGGCGTTGGCGCTGGGTCCACTGTTGTTTGTCATTTATATTAACAATTTGGATGACGGCTCACAAGGCAAGTTTGTAGACAACACCAAATTTGGTGGTATAGTAGGCAGTGAAGAAGGTTATCTTATGTTATAAAGGGACCTTAATCAATTGGGCTGATGGACTGAGGAGTGGCAAATGGAGTTTAATTTGGATAAATGTGAGGTATTACATTTTGGTAAAACAAGGCAAACTTATACAACTCATGGTAGGGCCCTGGATAGTGTTGTCAAACAGACAGACCAAGGGTTTAGGTACATAGTTCTTGAAAGTTGTGTAGCAGGTAGACAGGGTGGTGAAGGTATTTAGTACTCTTGCTTTCATTGCTCAAAGCATTGCGTGCAGGAGTTGGGATATCATGTTGAGGTTGTATAGGACACTGATGAGGCCACTTTAGGAATACTGTATACAGTTCTGGTTGCCCTGCTATAGGAAGGACATTATTAAATTGGAGAGGGTACAAAAAAGATTTCCAGGATGTTGCTGGGATTGGAGGGTCTGAGTTATAACGAGGGACTAGATAGGCTGTGATTTATTTCGCTGAATCGTAGGAGGTTGTGGAGTGACCTTATAGAGGTTTATAAAATTATAGATAAAGTCAATAGCAAAAGTCTTTTCCCAAGGGTGGGTGAATTCAAAAATAGGGTGCCCCTATTTTTAAGGTGAGAGGAGAAAGATTTAAAAGGGAGCTGAGGGGCAACTCTTTCACACAGAGGGTGATTCATATGTGGAACAAACAGCCAGAGGAAGTGGTAGATGCAGGTACAGTTACAACATTTAGAAGATATTTGGACAGGTACTTGAAATGGAAAGGTCTACAGAGATACGTGCCCAAATGCAGGCAAGAAGGACTAGTTTAGCTTAGGAACGTGTTAGCATAGACAAGTTGAACTGAAGGGTCTGTTTCCATGCTGTATGACTCTGAAGAACATGACTCTATTGCAAACAACTCAGAGAAGCATAAAGAAATGCTCTGAAGCAATGAGGAAATTTGAGGAAGATAGACCTCTACTCATTGGAGTTTCTAAGAATGAGGGTAATCTTATTGAAATATATATGACTTTGAATGTGTGAATGTTTAGATCGAGGGGATCTCCTGTTTTTGACATTTATGAGGAATTTTCTTCTCTGACAGAGCCATTCGTCTATGGAATTCACTTCTCCAGAGAGCAGTGGGACATTGAATATATGCAGCAGCTGAGTTATTCAGCATTTTCACTAACAAGGGAATTAAGAGTTCTGGGAGGGCAGGAAAAATGTGGAGTTGAGGCCACAGTCATATTCACTATGATCTCATTGAATGAATGAGCAGTCTCAAGAGACAGAATTGGTCAATTCTTTCTTCCCTTTCTTATGATCTTACAGTGTAGAGTGCAGTCACAGTGGTGAAGAAAGTAGAACAGAGTGAGCTAGAGAAGATTGTACAATAGGTGGTTGGCTTCAACAGTGAGGATTCAGCAGGAAGGAGGAGTTATGATTACAGTAATTATTTATTTCTCATTATTTTTGTCCCAGTGATGTCACGTACAAATGAAGTGATGGCACGCTGTAAATGAGATTTACGTCACTGAATTGTGCCTTGCCAAATAAGCGCAGACTTTCCATACATTCTCCAGAAGGTCTTCAAGCCAGTGAACCGAACTGCTGTATTTATCGACTGGCTTGTCGAGATGTCCATGGCAACAAGCAGGGTCCCTGCTGTGATCGGACGTCTACTGGGAGATGACGAGCAGCTAGTTAGTTAGTCTGTGTTGTTCCCCTACTGTGCACATGAGGTCATAACAACTGACTGAATGCCAGTTAAAGTTTGAACAACTATCAGGAAGCTGCAGGTTTAAAAGATTCCTTTGCAGACAGCCACCTGACCTGAAAGGAGAGGAGAAATGAATAACCAATCAGTTGTACCATGTGTGTGCATGTGTGCAGTTTTTATTATACAGCATCAACATCAAAGTAATGAACATGGAATACGTAAATGCTATGAATATATCAGAATTGAGCTTTTTATTTCATTTCAACAGAACTAAACTGTTTAATGCATATGTGTTATGATCTTGAGATCTAAGCATCACTGGCACGGCCAACATTTATTCGCCATCCCTAATCGAATGGGTGATGTTAAGCCACCCACAACTAAGTCACGTGCTAAGATAATTTACAGGGTCCATTTACAGGGTGTGGGCTTTGTTGGCTAGGCTGGCATTTATTGTACACCTCCAACTGTCCTTGAGGAGGTATTGGGAGCTGCACTCTTGAATCTCTGCAGTCCATGAGAGCTGGTAGGTATTCCCAAAGTACTGTTACAAATTTCAGAGGGTAGTTAAGAGTCAACCACATCGGATCTGCATGTAGACCAGACCAGGTAAGGACGGCAGATTTGTTTTGAAGGTAGAGATCGGTCAACCAGCTCAGATTCTGCAGAAATCCGGTAAGTTCATGGTCATTATTAATGAGACTAGCATTTTGGTCCAAATGAATGAATTAATGGAATATAAATTCCTTCGGCTACTATGGGATTTGAACTCATATCTGCAAAGTATTCAGGAGGAAATTCGATTATTACCTAAAAACGAAGAATGTGCAAAATTACGGCGAGAAGCCAGGAGAGTAACCCTGTGTGAATTGCTTCTTCAAAGAATCAGCAGAGATAGAACAGGGTGAATGGGCTTCTTCTCTGTTGTATGCATTTTACAATTCATTCGTCCAGACTTCTAAATTACTAATCCAGTAATATTAGCACTTCATTTCTAAAGTCAGCAATATGCAATGACATTGCTGCTTACTTCTGTGTAAGCTAACTTTTGCAAACATTATAATCTCCACATTCTGTTCAATTTATTGAACTTTAGTTTAAAAAATCATTTATTTTGAATTTCTTCCCACCTCACATGACATTTTTCAATGCAGTTCACACTTTCTGTGGTCTAGTTTCCTTCTCCTTAGCATGCTAGCATCTCAGCACAGAGCTGAACTCTGAACACAAGACAAGAATTTTCAGCAAATAGAAATAAATAGACTTAACCCACAGAGAGGAAACTTAAACTCTCTCCACAGATGCTTTTGGACCTGCTGAGTATTTCCTGCAATTTTCAGATTGTGTTTCAGATTCCCGGCATGTGCAGTATTTTCACTTTTATAAAATCAAGTGTTGGGTTGCTTGACTTTAAAAGCAAAGCTTAAATTATGCATGTGCCTAACATATGGCAGATGGTAGTTGGCCTTTATCGCAACAGGTTTGGAGGGCAGGAATAAAGAAGTCTTGTTATGCTTGCACAAAGCTTTAGTGGAACCGCATCTGGAATACTATGTGCAGTTTTGGTCCTCACATTTAAAAAGTATACACTTGGATTGAAGGTGGCGGAGTGAAGGTTTATTAGATTGATCCCTGGGACAAGGGGTTTGTCTTATCATGAGAGGCTGAATAAATTAGACGCATACTCTTTTGAGTTTAAAAGAAGGAGAGCTGATTTCATTGAACATACAATATTCTGAATGGATTTGATGGGTACATATTGACACATTGTTTACCATTGCTGGGGGAATCTAAAAAAATGGGGACACAGTATCAAGATAAGGTCACTGATCTGTTACGGCTGAGATGAGGAGTGATTACTACATACAAAGGATCGTGAATCTTTGGAATTTTCTCCCACAGAGTGGAGAATGTTCCATCTTTGAATACATTTAATGCTAGTATTGGACAGATATTTTCTATGAGAAAAGGTTGGACAAATTGAGCCATGTATCCACTGGTTTTTAGAAGAATGAGAGGTCATGTTATTGAAACATATAAGATCCTGAGCAGAATTGTCAGGGTGGGTGCTGAAAGGCTATTCCCCAATGTGGGAAAGATTAGAATCAGGGGACAACATTTTATCAAGGCCACAATCATCCATGATCCTTAACTACTGGCAGAACATGCTTAAGAAGCTGAATGACCTATTCCTGCACTTAATTCATACAGTATTTCAGTCAAAATCTTAGATCAGACATGACCGTCTTGAATGGGAGCGGTGCTTTGACAGGCTAAATGGTCTGCTGCTGCTGATATTTTTTGTGTAGTGCTCCTTTACACGGGATGGACTTGACAAATGACTATTAAGAACTGAAACCAAGATATTTCCTCCCCCTTGCCCAGATGCACTGAGGCCTGTTGCAGCACTACAGCCCATCACCCTGACAAGAGATCATCAAATAGGAACCTTCTAGGGCCTGAAACATGGGTCTTCCTGGTAATATATACCGCACAGGGTTGCTAATATGCCAGAACTGCAGGAATTAAAAATGCATCTCCAGCACTCGGTAATGAACAATCCAGAAGAACAGCTATTGCTCATTTTGTTTGCAATGTTTTTGTTAATGCCTTTGTTGAAAATTACAAGATGTGAAGAAGAGTTTTACTGGTTTGGGTATTTGAGACAGAGTGTCCTGCAATGATGCCTCTAGGAATACAAGGAATAAAAGATGGCAATGATATCACCACATTCCACCAAGTAGTGCACTGCACCATTGGGGCACCATCAATAGTTCTGAAGACAAGAGATAACAAGCATGGGGCTGGATGAACACAGCAGGTCAAGCAGCATCATAGGAGCAGGAAAACTTGACGTTTCGGGCTTGTAAGGGCCAGTTCAGAGTGCAAATAAGAATCAACAACATTACTGTAGGGCTGTAGTAACATGTCGGCAAGACCAGGTAAGGACTGCAGATTTCCTTTCTTAAAGGGCATTACTGAAACAATCAATAAAATTCACTGTTACCAAAACTGATTTTATATTCTAGATTTATCGATGGAATTAAAATATAACAGCTGCCATAATGGGAGTTGAACCCATGCCTGAGAAATAGGCTGAGCCTCTGGATTACTAACTCATGGCAATCTCTCCGTAAATGCCAAGGCATAAGAACTGGACCACGACATTCAGTCACTTGCATCTCAACTGACATTTAGGTACTAGCTCTTATGTATGAAACTGTTCCAAGATGCATAATTAATTGCACCTACAGCTACATTAAGAGCTAGCATGAGGACAAAACTGCAGTTGAAGAGATTTGTTTTAAAGAGTGTCTTAAAGTAAAAGAGGGGATGTGGAGATGGAGAGGTTTAGCGTGGAAATTCTAGTTCCTATACCTAAGACAGGCAGAAAAACCTGGAGCCTGGCATAACCAGTTATCCAGTTTTGGTCCAACAACCTACAGGCTCGCAGCTCAGTTGGCAAATAGTTGCCAAGAACTAATTAATAGTCTCTCTCAAAAACTGTTAAATTATTAAAGCTCTTAATGAATTTTGACAGCTGCAGAGAACACCTCAGTACTGAGCCATGATCACTGCCGCTCTATCTGGTTTCTCTCTTATAAAGTGTGGACAGTTTAGCTCCGACCATGCCACAACAGAGCCTAGGGGGAGGCTGGTACAGCGGCAGAGGTTTGAGCACAAACTCTTACAATGCAGCTCTGGTTTTTTTTAATGAATCTTGTGCATTTTTGTTGAAATACCAATTGAAAATTAATTTGTACCACAGCACCGAATGCTTCATTGTGCCCTGCTTTCTGTATAAACAAAAAAAAAGGTTCACAGATCTGGTTAAAAAGACAAGCAAATGCAAATTAAAAGAGAGAAAGTAATCAGAAATAACGTATGAAGAGACAGAGGGGCTTAGTCAGACAGTGAATGACCCATGTTGTTTTTCATGATGCTCGTAATTTGTTATCAGCTGTTTCACTGGAAATTCCAACTGGGAATTCGAAGAATTCTTATCTGTGAAATAGTGCACTACATGGCAGAATGTACCTTCACTGAAACCTTAAGGACAGCCCAATAGACCATACTGAGAAATAGCTCAGCCCAGAGGAGATACATGCCAGAGCTCAGCTGAGAGCACTCTTGCCTCAGAGTCAGCAATCATAGGCTCACATTCACTCCAAAAATCTGAGCACAAAGGCTGATTTCACCCAGTACAATAATGAGGGAGTGCTACAATGCTGGAAGAATGAGCTTACCGGCTGTGATGGTAAACTGAGGTCCTTTCTACTTTCTCATCCGGAAGCAAAAGATTCTTTAGCACTGTATGAAGAACAGCAGACGAGTTATTGCTGGTGGCCAGATTGATATGTTTCCCTTAACTCATAATATGTAAAAACAGGTTATCTGCTCATTATCGTATTGCTGTGTTGGGAGTTTTCTGGGTATTTTGCACTATATAAACGGCTACATTTTAAAATTACTTTGTCAGCATTTTGGGATATCTGAAAGTGCAAAGTGGATGGCACTACATAAGTGCACCATACCATTTGTTTTTTTTTCATTTCTTGAGACCTCAGCTAATGAAAGAAGAATATAAACCACAAGCAAATAAATATACTTCTTCAACCAAATCACAATGCAGGAGTCCATTTGGCCCTCTTGTCAGTTTAGGTCCGTTGAGAGCTATCTAATCGATCCTACTCCCCTGCTCTTTCCTCATTGGTCTCTTTTTTTAAAAACTCTTCAAGTATTTACCTGATGACCTTTTGAAGAATATTTTTGAATCTGGGTCCACCATCCTTCAAACAGCAAATTCCAAGTCATGACAACTTATTATTGCATTAAAAACAGCTTCACCATCCCGCTATTTCTTTTGCCAATTGCCTTAAATTTGACTGCTGTAGGTTTTTGGCCCTCCCACTGGTAGAACCAGCTTTTCCTTAATTATTTCTGGTGAAAGATCAGATTAATTTTCTGTTCCCACAGATGCTGCCTGACATGCCGAGCATTTTTTTGTTTTCCATTTTCACCTTTTTTTTGATAATCCTTCGTAACACCACACCACTTTGAAACTCCGCCCACCAGCTCTAACCTTGGACTGGAACGGTAAAAACTGATTGGTAAAGCAAATTTTATCCAACCCTGTGCTGCCAAAACCCAGGAAGGCAGAACAGATGTTGACGTCTTTATATTCGGCTGTCAAATGGTATTTGAAGTTAAAAATGAAATTACTCCACAGAGGCCGATATCCCATCACCCAGTCACCCTTTATTGACACTGATCCAGCTTCCTCAGAGTCAGCTTTCATAGTGAACAGAGTGTCTAACACTCCTGTTCTTAACTATCAGCCAGGGCTCCCTGATTGGACCAGATTAACAGCCCCAGTCAGGGAACTCATACTCTATGAGGTCCACCTAGCTGGCCTCATTACATTCACTACAAAAGCAAGTTGGGTCTGTGCCAGTTTCCAGTGGGAAACTGTGGCTGCTGAGCATTGGTAAACAGTGGAGGATGTAGCATCTGAATGATATAATGTGTAGCCCTCAGTTCAGAAGACTGGCTCGACATTTGTTACATGCAGACACAGATAGTTATCCTTTAGCAAGTTCCCAAATAGTAATTTATCCCCAGTGCTAAGTTAAGCCATCCACTAATAAAAACAGATTACATTGTTAATTTGGCTTATTTTCCACGGTCTTGACTATTGAATCAGGATTGACTTCAAAGCACATTCAATAGCTAAAGAGGGCCATTTCTCTCATCATTTTCCAAGTTTTTTATTTTCGATTAATTAAAATCATGATATATTCTTATGCTCTAGGATGTCAAGTGCAGAAATTTTAATTTCTGTCAGGTCTATCTTACAATTTGTGGCCAAGTATCTTCCATACCGTGGCATTCTAGGAAGATACAGCACAGATGAGGCCATTCAATCCATCAAGGTTTTTTGTAGAGCTATCCAACTAGTCCCACACCTCTACTCTTTCTCCATAGACTGCAAAGTTTTGCTGTTCAACAATTTGAAAGTCACCACTGAATCTGTTTCCACTACCCTTTCAGACAGCGTATTCCAGATAAAACATGTCACTGGGTAAGATTTACTCATGTTGTCTCTGGTTATTTTGTCACCCATGTCAAACTTCTTGAATGCTCTCATCTGTCCTTCTAATTCAAAGAACAAAGAACAAAGAACAAAGAACAAAGAAAATTACAGCACAGGAACAGGTCCTTCGGCCCTCCAAGCCTGCGCCGATCCAGATCCTCTTTCTAAACCTGTCACCTATTTTCCATGGATCTGTATCCCTCTGCTCCGTGCCCATTCATGTATCTGTCTAGATACATCTTAAATGAAGCTATCGTGCCATCTCTACTACCTCTGCTGGCAACGCGTTCCAGGCACCCACCACCCTCTGCGTAAAGAACTTTCCACGCATATCTCCCTTAAACTTTTTTCCTCTCACCTTGAAATTGTGACCCCCAGTAATTGAGTCCCCCACTCTGGGGAAAAAACTTCTTGCTATCCACCCTGTCTATACCTCTCATGATTTTGTAGACCTCAATCAGGTCCCCCCTCAACCTCCGTCTTCCTCATGTAAATAATCCTAATCTACTCAACCTCTCTTCATAGCTAGCGCCCTCCATAACAGGCAACATCCTGGTGAATCTCCTCTGCACCCTCTCCAAAGCACCCACATCTTTTTGGTAATGTGGTGACCAGAACTGTACGCAGTATTCCAAATGTGGTCAAACCAAAGTCCTATACAACATGACCTGCTAACTCTTATACTCAATACCCCGTCCGATGAATGAAAGCATGCCGTATGCTTCTAGACGACTCTATCGACCTACTTTGCCACCTTCAGGGTACAATGGACCTGAACACCCAGATCTCTTTTGCAAAAAACTCAAAAAAACTCAATGGAATCCTTGAGTTGGGGACATGGGATTTTACAATTGTCACATCAAAATGCTTGTTACAGAAGCTATTGAGCAAAGGCTGGATATCCGTTAAGAGTCATTGGAAACCAAGCATAAACCAATGCAAGACATTCAAGAGTTTACTTGTATGGAATTTACAGTCCAGAGAGAGAGGTTGCACTTCTCAACAGAAGGATGCAGAGTGTCTGGATAAGGGGCTGATCATGTAGGACTGGGGTGAGAAGAGGGTGACAAATCTTTGGATTAACATTTAAGGATAGTATAGATGAATGGTTTGGCCTCTCAGAGAATGAAGGGATGTGGTCAGCAGGCTAGAAACTGAAGCTGAAGACAAAGATTAGCCATGATTATACTTAACGGCAGGACAGGTTTAATGGGCCACATTTACTACTGCTTTTCCTATTTCATGAGTTCTTGTAAAAACCAAAAGAACTGCAGATGCTGTAAATCAGGAACAAAAACAAAGTTGCTGGAAAAGCTCAGCAGGTCTGGCAGCATCTGTGGAGGAGAAAACAGAGTTAACGTTTCGGGTCC
>JAHRHZ010000086.1:11311943-11369552 GCA_024137785.1 Ginglymostoma cirratum | reverse complement strand
GAGGAAGGGTCATCGGACCCGAAACGTTAACTCTGTTTTCTCCTCCACAGATGCTGCCAGACCTGCTGAGCTTTTCCAGCAACTTTGTTTGTGTTCATGTGTTCAACGGGCCTGTGACATGTGTTTATACTCCTAACTGTCTCCCACATCTTGTCATCCTACCCCGGCTGATCTTTCAGGAGCTGATTTGATCCTGATTATGCCCTTTACACTCTCTTCTCAGCCCTTCCTCCATTCATATTGCAATTCTTCAATCTCATTGGTTAAGGAGATGCACCCTTCCATTGGTCATCAAGGTCTCAGATGCCCCATTACCTCATTGCATTTTCATCAGTTTGCACTTCCAACATTTCCAGCAAATCCGAATAAATTCTACCTAACACAGCACATGATCAGGTTCTCCGCTCCAACCAGGGATCAGTCAGTAGCACTTTCAACTCTGAGACACAGGGTGCGGGACCAAGTTCTATTCCAGCACTAAAATACAAGCTGACATTTCAGTCCATACTGAGATAGTGCTGCTCAAACAGAAGTGCTGTCTTTCACATGACAGGTTAAACCAAGGCCCCGATTGCTCTCTCCGATCGGCATAAAAAGATCTCACAGATCTATTACTGATCCCTGTTGTCCTGACTAATATCTATCCCTCAATTGGTGTCTCAAACAGATCATCAGGTCATTATCAAACTGTGCCCAAATTAGTTATTGCGTCTTCTACATTACAGGACTAACTACTTTTCAGAAGTACTTTGTTAGAATGTTAAGAGTGTTGGAACATTCTGAAATTGTGAAAGGCACTATATAAATGCAAATCATTCTTTTCTTCTTTGTGTTTGGATGAACACACGAGAAAATTTGGTGACCATTATTGTCAGTAATGATATTGGTGCGTTCGTAAGGGTCAAATTATACTGGCCCTTAGTGACATTTAATCAAATTATTGGCAAAACGTAGTTACTACTTCACTCCTGGGGGATCTAATTAAAAAGTACAGATTGCTTCAGTGCTTGTGGTGAGCTTTAAAGTCAGCTCACCTAATAGCCCTCAGCGCATTGAATGCAATGTCATTAGGGATGGGGCCCATTTCCCTCCATCAGCCAGACAGATCAGACCACAAACACATTCCGTTGTCTGGGTTTAGTGAAGAAAAACAAGATAAAGTACAATAGTACACTTCAGAGATAAGGTTCATTTTCGGTGCCTCAAGTTATATAAACACTTCATAATGTGGGTGAGGCCCAGACACCAGCTGGGTTGGATCAGGATTAGACACAGTTCAAGGCGAGTTGACAACTATCCACCTTTCCAGGTTGTGTGAATCGGCAGGTGCACACTCCACAATGGCTTTATTAAAACTGATTCATCCTGAGGTAACCAAACGGCCTATTCCTCTCTACTTCAGGTCAACATGAGAGAAAGTTCATGCTACACTGAGCAGCAGGGATTTCCCCTTGTCCCCTGGGCAACGTTCCTCCTTCAACCAAAAAGCAACATCTACTATTTGTATTATTCATTGAACATAGTTAAAAAAAAGTCCGAAGATGCTTTTCAGGAGCGTTATCAACAAAACTTGACACTCAGCCGCAGGAAGGCGTAATGTGTCAGGGCAGACGGCCAAAGCCTAGTCAAGGAGGAAGGTTTTCTGCAGTGACTAAGAGAGAAGGTGAGGTAGGGATGTTCCAGAGGGAGCCGTCAATGCTAGAAAGATAAAATCACGGTCATGTGGGAAGGTCAGAATCAGAGGAGCACAGTGATCTCTGAAGGCTATTTGGTAGGAACACAATTATAAAATGAATCAGTTAGAATCATAGAATCCTTACAGGGTGGAAGCAGGCCATTTGGCCCATCGCGCCCAAACCAACCCCCGGAACAGCATCCCATCCAGACCCATCTGCCCCACCCTAAAACACGACCCTGCATTTTCCGTGGCTAATTCACCTAATCTACACATCCCTGGACACTACGGGCAATTTAACATGGCCAATCCACCTAACCTGCACACCTTTGGATTGTGGGAGGGAACCAGAGCACCCAGAGGAAACCCACACAGACACGGGGAGAACGTGCAAGCTCCACACAGACAGTCGCCCAAGGCTGGAATCAAAACCGAGTCCCTGGCGCTGTTGTTAACCACTGAGCCACCGTGCCGCCCCAGTTAGAAATGGTTAGGGTACACCCAAAGTGCTCTGCTTGGGAGACCGAAGGTCTATTCTGAATTAGATCTTATTTCAGTTATTTGGGTGCTCATTATCTTCCTGCTCACCTGTAGGAACTTGCCCATTTCAGGAGAATAACTTCAAGTCAACGGCTTCACCAGAAGAAGCACTTAGGCAAGTCTCAGAGAGGTACATGGGGAAGACAATGTATGAAATAGGAGCAAGCAATGGTCCTTGAGTCTCTTCAGCCTGCTCGCCATTTAGTAAGATCAGAACTGATCTCGTTCAATTCCAATCCTCAAGGTGCAAATCCCTATGGATCTCATTCTTAAATATGCTCATCTACTGGCCATCCATAGCCCTCTGTAGTAAAGAATTAGCAAGATTACACCCAGCTGAGTGGAGAAATTTCTAAACAGCTCAATCTTAAATGGCTGGCTCCTTTTCCAGGGACTACGAATTGTAGCGCTCAGTTCCAGCCAAGAAGAAAACAACCTTGTCTAACCTGTTAAGCTCCCCATAACTTCCATGTGTTTCAATCAGATTATCTTTCATTGTTAGAAAGCCAAGAATATATAGGTCCATCCTACTCAATATCTCCTCACAGTACAGCCTCTCATCTCAAGAATCAATCCAATGAATCTTTATTGTACCTGTCCAAGACATATGTGTCCTTCCTTTAAAGAGACCTTTATATAGTTCTCCAGATGTGGTTTTACTAGGAGGGACTGTGAATGCCCCTGCATTTATAATATAATCGGGGCTTAGCTGTTCAGAACCGGAGATGATAAAGAAAGAAATTAGGAGGAGTAGGCCATTCGGCCCTTCGAGGCTGCCCCATTAATCAATATGGTAACCGCCAATACTCTATCTCACCACCAAATTCCCGCTTTCTCTCCAGACCCTGTGATGCTTTCAATATGTAAAAATTGATCAATTTCTTTCTTGAATGTACACAGTGACCCAAACTCCTCAAGCCTTCGGTGTTACAGAATTCCACAGGTTAACCACACTCAGAGTGAAGAAATGTCACCTCAGTTCTAAATTGCCTAATCTACATACAGAGGTTGTGACTCCTGATTCTAGGTTGTCCAAACAGGAGAAACGTGCTCCCGGCCTCTAGACCTGTTAGAATTTTAAGTGTTTTAATCAACTCCTTTCTCATCCTTCTAAACTGTAGTGAATACAGGCCTAGTCGAACCAATTTCTCTCAATTGGACTGTCCTGCCATCCCCGGTATCAGCTGAGCAAATCTTCCTTCTCCTTCTCTATGGCAAGTATATCCTCTATGAGGTAGGAACTCCAAATATTCCAGAGGTGGTCTTACTAAGGCCCAGAATAACTGCAGTAAGACATCCCTGCTTCTGAACTCAAAGCCTCTTGCAATGAAGGCCAGCATATCACTTGACTTCCTACAGCTGCTTGGTTAGGTATTCAAAAACCAGACAAGGTAACAACTCCAGACTGTGGAGATCATAACCATTCTGCGTAGGACAGACAGCCAACTTAAGAGGGAGTGAATCACCCTAGGTGAGTCACTCACTGCAGGAAATGACCACATTGTAATAGCTGGAACAGCCTGTCAATGGGACATCCTGCAGCAGCGGAAGGTTCTTCAAGGAAAGCCTAAGTGGGGGAGTCAGAAAAATTAAAGAAACAAAAGGTTTGGTTCATTCAATAATTGCTGAGCCAAAAAGCCTCACCTTTTCAAGGCAATTAGTGATGGGCAACAAATGTTGGCATTGCTGAAAATATTCACATCTCATGAACAAATAAAGATAATACTGCTTTTTATTCAAAATGGGTAATGAAAGACACCACCTTGCCTTCCAGGTTTCCCAGTCACAGGAAACAACCGCTCAATTTTCCCACTGTCAAGTCCCTTCAGAATCTTATATATTTCAATGGGATTTCCTCTCATTTTTTTCTAAACTCCACAGAATGTTGGCCCAGTTTATTCAGCTTCTCCTATCAGACAATGTTCTCCTTTTGGGGGCATATCTTGTGAACCTTTGTTCTACCACTTCCAACGTAGTTACATCTTTCCTATCTTTCTGATAGGAATATCAGAACTGCACACAGTACTCCAACAAAGCCCAGTATAACTATTGCAAGACCTCTTTATTCTTGCACTCCAAATCCCTTTACATTAAGGCCATCATGCATTTACCATATGTTACATCCATGTATAATTGAAGCTTTGCCTTTTCAGATGAGCAGTCCAACATCCAATGTTACAAACATCAAAGTACTACAAATTCGAACTCTTGAAATATAATCCAAAAATTGCTGGAAATAGCTAGGGGGTTGAGAACAGAGAGGGCTGGTGCTGGAGTACTGCTCTTCTGTAAGGTTGCTTCAGTGGGCACTTCCTACATTTAACAGCGAGTGAAGTGGTTAATCATGGGTAGTATGATAGTGCACACAACTTTGGGCCTTACACTTTGGAGAGAGAGTGGGGGGAATGTTCCCCTTATAAATTGCAAATGGGCCATTCAAAACAGTATCACTTTCAGAGTTACGGGGGTTGCAGGGAAGCAGGGTTGCAGTATTGCAGCTCAGCTCTCGCTCAGATATGACTGCTCTCTGCTAGAACCAGCTCATCCTAATTTATAGTTTGCTGGTTTTAGATATGAGCTAAATAACCTCAACTTGGATATAGCCTGATCCAAACCCACTCTCTTCAGCTTCACTCAGCGCTACTGGTGGGAGTGAGCCAAGGGTTGGTACAAGTCCAACCTACTTTGCTTTTTCCTCTTGGGTTTTTTTTTTAATAACTGTAAAATACAACATTAGGTCATTTCAGACCTCTTCCCAGCCCAAATTTAGACATGGTCCAATCCAGCACAGCAAATTAGCACCAGCTGGGATTTTTGAAATTGATGATCTCACTTGGGGAGTGGAAAACAGTCCAAAAGAAACTGTAGCAAAAAACGATTTATAAAGGGATAATCACAGCTGCAGAGGAACCACAAATATGTTTGCAATTAGCTGCTCTGACAGTAAAAAAGTTGCTCAAATCTTGTCTCAATCAAAAAGGTCGCATTATGGACACACAGACATGATCTCCTTGTACCGTAAGAGGTTGTACCATCTTACTGGCAGCTCAATGGTGCCACCTACAGGCACTTACTTTCTGACACCCTAGATCAAGACGTCGGATACACTTGATTTCAAAATTGAAATAAACACTGCCAAGACCACTAGACATTTAAGCCAGTGAAGTGTTTTTGAAGTGTAGTCACTGTTGTAATGTAGGAAGTCAATTTGTGCACAGTAAGCACCCACAAGCAGCAATACGATAATTCCAATTATGCTGGCTGAGGGGTAAATATTAGTCAGGACGATGGGATAAGTCCCTCACTCTTCATCAGAACAGTGTCAATGGATCTTTTACATTCACCTGAGAAGGCAGGAGGGCCTTAGTTTAATGCTTTACCTCAAAGGCAGCAGTCCTTCACTGAGTAATATACTAAGATTTCTTTTGCTCAGTTATCTGCAGTGGCACTTGAAAACACAACCTTCTGATTCCAAGACAAGAATGCTTTCAACTAAAGCCACAGCTGACATTACTGGAGCCCAGGGAGTTATAGATCTGGAAAATCCATATGTCATAGTTCAAGCCTTCACAATTATTGCATTTTGTTTTTCAAAATCAGACCGATTTCACAAGAATTACTAGTAGTTATGATCAGACCGACTTCCCTGCTCTTTGCCCCAAACCCCACAAAGTTTCTCATTTTCTAGTACCTGCCCAACTCCCTTTTAAAATTGTTTGATGGAATCAGGTTCTACACTTTTTCAGGTAGAGAAGTCCAGATTCAAACGGCTCAGTGAAAATCAATTCTCTTCGTCTCCACCTTTGATCATTTTCCAATTATTTAAAATCTGGTCACTGATCCTTTTACCAGGGAGAATAGCTTTTCCATCTCTGCAATTTGGTTTGATCAAGAGGGGGAAAATAAGAGTTTCAGTGTAAAATTGCAATGAACATAGAAACTGACCATAAAAGCTTCTATAAATATGTGAAGAGAAAAAGATTAGTAAAGACAGAAGCTGGGGAAACTGTAATGGGCAAGAAATAAATGGCAGAAGAATTGACCAAGTATTTTGGTTCTGTTTTCAGAGGAGAGGACACAAAAAACCATCCCCAGAAATGTTAGTGAATCATGGATCTAGTGAGAGGACAGAATTTAAGGAAATTAGTATTAGTAAGAAAATGGTGCTGGGGAAATTAATGAAGTGAAAGGCAGACAAATCTGCAGGGTCCGATAATCTACATCATGGCATTCTGAAGGAAGTGGCCCTGACTTATTGGCTACATTGATTGTCGTCTTCCAAAATTCTACAGATTCTGGAGCAGTTCCTACAGGAACAATCACGGCAACTGTAACTCCACTATTTAAAAAGGAGGGAGAGAAAAAAAGAGGTATTACAAACCAGTTAGAATCACAGAAGACCTATAGCGAGCAAGCAGGGCATTCAGCCCTTTGAGTTCACACTGACCCTCTGAAGAACACCCAATCCCTGCATTTCCCATGGCTAATCCAGCTCGTCTGCACATTCCTGGACACTATGAGGCAATTTTGCATGGCCAATCCACCTAATCTGCGCATCTTTGGTCTGTGGGGGGAAACCAGAGCACCTGGAGGAAACCCACACAGACACGGGGAGGACGTGAAAATTCCATACAGACAGTCACCGGAGGGTGAAATCGAACCCAGGTCCCTGGTGCTGTGAGGCAGCTGTGCCAACTACTGAGCCACTGTGCCACCCTCTAATGAGATAATGCTCAGTTAGCCTAACATCAGTTCTGAGCAAAAAGCTACTGGAGTATTTTGAGAATGTAACTAGTAGAATATATAAGGGGGAACCAGTGGATGTGGCATATTTGGATTTTCAAAAGGCTTTTGATGAGTTCCCTCATAAGAGGTTAATAAGCAAAGTTAAAGGGATAGGGTGTAATTCATGAGCATGGATCAAGAATTGGTTGGCAGATGGGAAACAGAAAGTGGACAAAAAAAGGGCCTTTTTCTAAGTAGCAGACAGAGGCTAGTGGGGTACATCAAGGATCAGTGCCTAAGCCCCACTATTTGCAATATATATAAATGACCTGGATGAGGGAACCAAATGCAACATTTCCAAGTTTGGAAACTAAAGCACAAAACTAAGCAGGATTGTAAGTTGTGAGGAGCAGACAAGGAGGCTTCAAGGTGATTTAGACAAGTTGAGTGAGCAGGCTAACACATGACAGATGCAGTATAAAGCAGCTAAATGTGAAGTTATCCACATTTGGAGTGAAAAAACAGAAAGCAAGAGTATCATTGAAATGGTGCTATATTGGGAAGTGTGGTTGTAAAAAGGGATCTGGGTGTCCTTGCACAGGTAAAAAGAAAAGGGAGTGAATTTGTGTGATTCTCTACCACTAAATGCTGTGGAGACCAAGTTCCTGAATTAGCTCTACTCTCTCACTAGTCTCACCGCTGATGTCAGGAAGAGCCAACTCTGTTGTTTGGTTGCTGCTGCACATGCTCGGGGCACCGGGCCCACTCTCGCCCTCCTGAAGGTGCCGAGAAAGGCTTTTAAAGAGAAGAAGCGGAAAAAGAAGAATAGCAAAAGAAAAACAGCAAAAGCAAAAAGAAGAACAAGAAACAAAGAAAGCAGACAGAAGCGGGCGAGGCCCAGACCAGAAACTCGAACACAGCTCTGCTACTCGGCTGTCATCTTGACACATTTGTTGTTACTCTGCATGCTAGTGATTCTGCTGTGGGTTTACAAGCTGCACACACACAATGCTGTTACCCTGTTGTGACCCCTTCCTTATAATGTGTTTGACAGTTTTAAATAAACTAACCATCTTGAAAAGTGTCCAAATTACAGAGGAGAACGTGCTGGATGTCTTAAAACGCATAAGAGGACCTGATCAGGTGTACCCTAGAACTCTGTGGGAAGCAAGGGAAGTGATTGCTGGGCCCCTTCCTGAGATATTTGTATCATCGATAGCCACAGGTGAGGTGCCACAAGGCTGGAGGTTGGCTAACGTGGCGCCGCTATTTAAGAAAAGTAGTAAGGAAAAGCCAGGGAACTATAGACATTGATGGTAGACAAGTTGTTGGAGGGAATCCTGACATACAGGATTTAAATGTATTTGGAAAGGCAAGGACTGATTAGGGATACTCAGCATGGCTTTGTGCATGGGAAATCATGTCTCACTAACTTGATCGCATTTTTTGAAGAGGTAACAAAGAGGATTGATGAAGGCAGAGTGGTGGACGTGATCTAGATGGGCTTCAGTATGGTGTTCGACAAGATTCCTCATGGTAGGCTGGGTAACACGGTTAGATCACATGGAGTAGAGGGAGAACTAGCCACATGGATACAGAACTGGCTCAAAGGTACGAGACAGAGGACGGTGGTGGAGGGTTGCTTTACAGACTGGAGGCCTGTGACCAGCAGTGTGCTGCCAGGATCTGTGCTGGGTCCACTGTTTTTGTCATTATATAAATGATTTGGATGTGAATATAGGAGGTATGGTTAGTAAGTTTGCAGATAACACCAAAATTGGTAGTGTAGTGGCCAGCGATGAAGGTTACTCCTGAGTACCAAGGGATCTTGATCAGATGGGCTGATAGGCCGATAGGCCGAGGAATTTGCAGAGGGAGTCTAATTTAGATAAATGAGGTGCTGCATTTTGGAAAGGCATGTCAGGGCAGGACTTATACACTTAATGGTAAGGTCCTAGGGAGCACTGCTGAACAGAGAGACCTTCAAGTGCAGGCTCATAGTTCCTTGAAAGTGGAGTCGTAGGTAGACGGGGATAGTGAAGGTGGCATTTGGAATGCTTGCCTTTATTGGCAGTGCACTGAGTATAGGAGTTAGGAGGTCATGTCGCAGTTGTACAGGACATTGGTTTGGTCACTTTTGAAATACTGTGTGCAATTCTGGTCTCCCTGCTGGAGGAAGGATGTTGTGAAACTTGAGTGAAACAGAAAAGATTTACAAGGATGTTGCCATGGTTGGAGGGTTTGAGCTTTAGAGAGAGGCTGAATAGACTGGGACTATTTTCCCCGGAGCCATGGAGTATGAGGGGTGACCTTATAGAAGTTTATGGGGCATGGATAGGGTCAAGGCCTTTTCCCCATGGTCGGGAACTCCAAAACTAGAGGACATAGGTTTAAGGTGAGAGGGGAAAGATTTAAAAGGGACCTAAGGGGCAACGTTTTCATGCAGAGGGTGGGGTGCGTATAAAGTTATAAAGCTGCCAGATAAAGTTGTGGAGGCTGGTACAATAACAACACTTGGAAGGCATCTGGATGGGTATATGGATAGAGAGGGTTTAGAGGGATATGGGCCAAATACTAGCAAATGGGGCTAGGTTAATTTACGATATCTGGTTGGCATGGAGGAGTTGGACTAAAGGGTCAATTTCCATGCTGTATGACCCTATGATACTATATCTAGATACATCTATATATGTTATATATTCCAGATTTTAAAGGCAAAAAGCGGTATGGGGAGAAAGTGGGAATATTAATTGAGATGGAAGATCAGCCATGATATATTGAATAGGGCTGAATGGCCTACTCTTGTTCCTAGTTTCTAAGTTTCTTTGTCTACTCTTATCAAAACCCCTCAACATTTTGTAACCTCGATTAAGTTACCTCCTAACTGTCTTTTTCAAGGAGAATAGCAACTACCTTCCCACAGCTTTAGGTCTATAGTTGATAGGAACAATTATTTAAATTTTGTACCAAAAAGCTGCACAGTGTTGCCCACTAAGACAACACAGAAAAACATGAGATGATTCTGAGTGCAGGACTGGGAAGCCGATGGATCTAACATTTGGACGTTTCGACACATCATGAGATTGAAGGTGATTTAAATTTATTGACAGCTAAAAATTTGGAGACCAGCTGTAGAGTCATATGGTGAACGTTATGCAAGAGACAGAGAGAGGGGGAGTTGGAGATAACACAAGAAAAGCAAAAACATGGAGAGAATAATGTGGTGGACAGGAACTGGGAGGTACTGTGGGTCAGAATGTCAGCTTCATTTCTATGATTTGTTTCACTCCTTCACAACTGGGGCAAAACTTCATTCTGATTTTGGTTTAAGAGCCTTTCAGACACCAGACAAAACGTTGGGTTAGTTTCAAGAGAAAGGGGATAGGCACACACATGGAACTGCTGCTAGTTCAGCATTAATCAGCACTGAATTCAACTAAGAACATGCATTTACATCGCCCCTTTAATATTGAAGCACCCTGGGATGCTCTTCTAAAGCAACAAAAATCACATATTTTTATGATGCCATCAATATGGTAAAACATTCCATGGCAATTAACAGAAATCTTGTCAGACAAAATTTGACACTAAGGAGATATTAGGATGGGTGACCAAAAGCTTGATCAAGGAAATAAATTTAAAAGAATGTCATTTAATCTGAGAGAGGTGGAAAGGCTTAGAGAAGGAATCAGCTAAAGTTATCATAGTTCCACTCTCTCATCAGAAAGAGACTTGGTGGCTTAGCCTGAGGGCCACCGTGCCTCAGGCAAGGGGCAAGGTTGAGAAGGTAGGACCTGCATGGTAACTTCAGCCAGTGCAGGAAATTGGGAATCACTCTGCATCATAAACCCACTGTACAGCCTACTGAGCTAACTGACACTCCCCCTCGATAAAGAATGATTGAGCTCAGGGTACATTAAGCCGAATACACAACTCCCAATGGTGGAGCTACTAAATGGGGCAATGTGCAAGATGCCAGAATTGGAGGAATGCCATGAGTAAAGAATCACAGAATCCCTACAGTGCAGACAGAGGCCATTCAGCCATTATGTCTGCAGTGACCCTCTAAACAGCATCCCACCCTATCCCTATAAACCCACATTTACCACAGTTAACCCACCTAGCCTGCACACTACAGGGCAATTTAAATGGCCAATCCACATAATGTGGACATCTTTAGTCTGTGGGAGGGAACCACAGCACCCGGTAGAAACCCATGCAGACACAGGAGGAATATGCAAACTCCACACAGACAGTTGCCTCAGGGTGGAATCAAACCCAGGTCCCTGACGCTGTGAGGCAGCAGTGCTAACCACTAAGCCATTGTGCCACCTTTAAGTACTTCCTCTTTAGTCATATTTACTGTATATAAACTTGTGATGGTCAGTGTGTATTCTCGATTGACAATTATAGTACCAAGTACCTCCTCTTCTCTTTTCTGTGCAGACTGGTGTAGTCTGGATAATGTGCTTTACCTGTGGCACTGTCAAAATCGCAGGGCTTGACTGTGCCTGACAACTGACCAAGAGGTTTTCGACTTTGAGATCTTGATAGGTAAAAAAAAAATTGAAAATAAATAAGTAAACTAAAAAAGAATTGAGAGGGCTGATCAAAGCGTTAAGTTTTAAAGAAGCTTTAAGGAGAAGGCCTGAGGAAGGATGTTCTGGACATGAAGGGAAGGCAGCAAAGGTTTGTTAGACTGATTCCTGGGATGGTGGGACTGACGCATGAGGAGAGGTTGAACATATTAGGATTATATTTTCTGGAGTTCAAAAGAATGAGGGGGATCTCATAGAAACCTACAGAGGTCCAGGCAGGGTAAATGCAGGAGGGAAGTTCCCGATGGTGGGGGAATCCAGGACCAGGGGCTGCAGTCCAGGGATGCGGGTTGGACTGAGATGAGGAGAAAAGTCTTCACCCAGAGAGTGGTGAGCCTGAGGAATTCGCTGTGACAGAAAGCAATTGATGCCAAAACATTGTATGGTTTCAAGGAGGAGTTGGATATAGCACTTGGGCTAAAGAGATCAAAGACTCTGGAGGAAAAGCAGAAACAGGTTTTCGAGTTGGATGATCAGCCATGATTATAATGACAGGTGAAGTAGTCTCAAAGGGCCTACTCTTTCTCCAACTTTCCAGTTTAAGAGGGAGGTGGAAGAGCTCAGACATGGAATTCCAGGTGCTCTTTAAAAACCCTCTGCGGTAGCAAGTCCACAATCTCACCACTCATTGGCTATTTTTCTTGAATTCCTTGTGACCTTGCCTTTATATTTACATCTCATAGTTCTGAAATTCTCTCATACCCAAAAGCGTCCTCTCTGGATCCATCTGATACAGCATCTTCCTCAATTTATAGTCATCACATCAGATGCTTCAATGATTACAAATACAATTTTCTTCATTCTTGAAAAAACGTCATTTCTCCTCATCTCAGATAACCCTCACCCAATTCACCCGTGGGCCTGAGCAGTGAGTGTAGGCAGATGCCTTAATTGCAAGTTCACCCAGCAGGGAAGCCAGATGCTGTTCCCCATGACGCTGCTCCTAACATCTGCACACAAGCACCTTTGAACAGAAGTCACTGGATGTAGATTGTTAGTAGATTCTAACAGAAAAAGAACATAAATTAAGCCTTTGTGCAAAGAATTTATTGACTTTGCCAGTCTAACAGGACTCTCTTCTGAACTAACTGTTTCCCCTTTCTCTATCTAGGCATCAATATATCAATTAACAGTCATCAACTGTTTCCCTTCAAACCTTAATTATTTGCCACTTTAACATAGATTTCCATTGGAGAACACCAGCTAGTTGGAGATGCTGGGGCCAAACAACAGTGAACCCATCCCATTGCCAAGTCGCCACCTCTGTTGGGCTAGAAAACCCATTTCGCATTGTTAAAAAGAGAAACAAGGTCAAAGCTTTTTATCTTGCAAACATCAGGGCCTGAATGCAAACTTAACAGGGGAACAATATCTTATAGAGACAAGCTCATCTTACAGGAAAAACTCAGCAAGTCTGGCAGCATCTGTGGTTCTGTGCAACTTGGTTCTGAGGAAGGGTTACTCGATGCAAGATGTTAACTCTGATTTCTCTCCACAGATGCTGCCGGATATCAGAGTTAACATCTTGCATCGAGTAACCCTTCCTTAGAACCAAGTTGCACAGAACCACAGATGCTGCCGCACCTGCTGAGGTTTTCCAGCAATTTATATTTTTGGCTCTGATTTACAGCATCTGCAGTTCTTTCGGTTTTTAATATCTTATAGAGCTTGAGAAGAGGGTGGTGGCATGTTGCACGATGGTTAGTAAATATATGTTGCTTCTAGCACATGAAAATAAATTATTCTGCCATCATGGTGAATAATCGTAAATTGATTTCCAGTGACCCTGTGGAATTCATTACCACAGGAAATAGTTGATGCCAAAACACTGAATGTATTCAAGAGGCGACTAGATTCAGCATTTGGGGGTAATTGGGATCAAAGCTTATGGGGAGAAAGCAGGATTAGGCTACGGAGTTGGGTGATCAGCCATGATAGTGAAGAATGGTGGAGCAGGCTCAAAGGGCCGAATGGCCTCTTCCTGCTCCTATCTTCTATGTTTCTATGTTTGTTTCTATGTAATACCTAGGAAAGTCAGGATTATTTAGTAAATACTGACCAATAGCAGAATCACATTTAATGTTAGACATATGTTCTGAGATTTGCAAGCATTGGCTGATACAGCACAGTCAGCCCACTGTAGACGGTCAAAGGGATGTGTTGTTTGATACAATTGGCCAATTGGATTACACAACAGTTCAGTACTGAAAACCAAGGTACCTTTCAAGTCTACATGGCTCTAAGCCACTAGGGGTGTCATAAACATCTTTCCCTAAAGTCAGTGTAATTCACAGCTGTACTCAGAAATTGCTAAGAGCACACAGCAGCTTTAAGATTCATTAGTGTGGTCACATTAGTGTTTCCAGCTTTACCACACTTGAAAAGATAAACAGAAGCACATTTCAGCACGACAATGAACTGGGTCAATGTATGTAAAATCTACTTATGTCTCCACATATTGTGGTAAGAAAGGGGTTTTTAGCTCCACCAAACAGGAATTTTATTGCATCATTTCTAAATTCCAAGAAAAGTTGAGATGAGTTCAGTAGAATTTGATAAACATCTGAGTGTGGTTCACAGGAAAAACATAGGGACAGGATGCTTGAGGACAGAATAGGAAGTGAAAGGCTACCAGAAAGTGCAACCACTTGAGCCGATTAGCAGCACAGTCATCTATGTCCCCAAGATATCTTATCTCCCACATGGAGATCTCTCTTCAATTCCCATGTACATAAGCAAAAAAAAGGGCTCTGCTCCTGCAATGTCTATTTCAACTCGGTATTTGTTAAACTAGGCAAACATAGCAGCAAGTTTCTTTAAAGGAATGGAAGCAAAAGCCCCTTATTTTACACTGGTTAATCTCACCCACATTGCTGCAGTAATTGCTGGTTTGTAAGCACATAACATTAAAATGTCTGAAGCTATATTCAGCCCTTGAGTTACAACGATGCACAAGTGGACTGCCCCTTTGAGGTACAAGGTCAATGGTTCAAAATCCAGCGAGTATTAACTGGAGGTAGTCCTCTAGAGGTTTTTCTATAGATTGTCGGCTACCTGCAAATCCCTTGATTCTCCATCATTTAATGCTGACATGATAAAAAGCATGCAAGACTTTTAAATCTTAAGTTCAAGATGTATGGGTAGGCAAATTATCATCATGTGTTGTCAACTTCAGGCATCGAGGCACAGGTCAGACCACCTGCTAATGTAGCTCTCTTTACAATACCCTTTCACACAAGCCACAGTTGAAGAGGCCTACCTTCACATGCATTTAAGTGACCTTTCTGAGCCATAACATCAATAAAGTGCCAAATCAATACTGTTTGGTACCTTTGGGTCTGAAACAATTGGGAAAATTGCCCCATGCTAAGTTCACAACAAAAGGCAGAAAATGTTACGTCAGTCTGACCTGAGCTTGAAAGCAGATCATGGAAGCCAAGACCAAGAAATAACACATTGTAATACCCAGTCCTGTAATCATAGTTGCTTTCAAACAGAAGTATATGCAGAACTTTGACCAGAGTGGTATAGACTGCGCAAAAAACGCTACTTGATAGGGTCAAGACCCCGCAGGTCAGAACCTTGAAGCACTGTGGATGTTTTTAAACTTGTACTTCCAAAAGATGTTTCCAAAAGAGGCTGTCACAGCCAAATATGGCTATGATGTAAATGAAATGGCTATCTGGGTTTGGGGTGAGAGGGAGCAAGAATGTTAGAAGAGAGGGAGAGAAAGAGAGACCCCGTGGAATGCTATACCCACAAATGCAAAAGAAACATCAAAGAACAGTCCTTCAAGGACAAGAAGAGTCTTGTAATTACAAACATAATGAAGGGTTGACAACACTCTGCTCAACATAATCCTCCTGTGGATTGTGTTTCAAACTGCAGACACATTAAATAGAAAAACACCAAAGAAGATACAAGGACAAAAAGCCAATTTCAACTCTATTGGAGTGTGTTAATGGGACTGAACTCGCTCACATCTGCCAGTTCGACTCCGGCGTTAGCATCCTGTGCAGGTTACAAAGAATTATCCCTAATCACCCATGTTTGAAGGAAAGGGTCTCTCTCACCCTGAGTGCTAGAAGCCAGCTAGTTAGCACCTGGGGGGGGGGGGAAAAAGGGAAATAGCACAAACAGATGGGCTCACTCTCACTTTGAATGTCGGAATTCAATCACAGGCAAAAGGAATCAGAATTACAGCATCTCAACCGATCTGCAAACCAACTGTTTGATCATCAATGTCAGTGGTACTGGTAACCTCCATTACAATGGCCACAACGTTTAATATCTGCTCCTTGTGAACAATTCAAAGCCTAAACCATTTATCTGTGTTTTTTAAAATAAAAGTTATCTTTTCTGACTCTTATTTTTAACATGTGTACCCATTGATACTTCTTTTCATATTTAGTAATAAACTCACTTTTTATTAACTCAAGAAAGCTGGATTTAATGGTCTCATTTTAAAATATAAGTCCATTTGGGTCGGGGAGAAAGGTAACCAGAAGGGAAGGGATCTTTCTTAAATAAATCTTGTTGTGACCCACCAAATGAATGCGAATAAAGTCACAAAGATTTTATCGCTCCTCACCCAGGATCCTAACAATTTAGGGTATCACATTTGAAACTGTAACAAATTGGAAACCTCGTTCCCAGGTCTGAGCATCACAACAATTGCAAGTCAAAGGTAATTGAGCTCAGATCACTTGGGGGACCCTGCACAAAACAGCAATCATAAAATATTCTGACTGGGGGTCACACTTACATGGTCCCCACTATAGCTTCTAAAATCAACAGGCGAATCCATGGCAACAAAACAAATTTTGCTCATTGACATTTCAAGGTGTAAAGGTGGGCCAGGTAGTAGGAGGGGTCTAATCTTGGAGATCTCAGACTATATATTATGCTGTTTCCAGGGCTGAATTCTCCACTCAGTGCAGCCCAACTCTTTATACTTGAAGTTGGGTGAACAAGAATAAGAACTGACCTACTTTCAGGAGCCCTATGAGACAGCAGCTCATTGTGCCTCCAGTGGTTCAATGGATGGGATGTTTTATACGTTCATAGAACATGAGGATCACTGTCAAGTCCCAACTCTAAGTGCCCTTGTGGGGATTGTGGTGAGCATCTTCTTGAACCACTGCAGTCCAGCTGCCGTAGCTGCGCCCACAGTGCTGTTTAGTAGAGAATTCTATAAAACCCAGTGAAAAAACATCAATATTGTAAGTGTGGAGGGGAACCTGCAGGTGATGGTCCCATGTACATGCAACACCACTTTCTAGATGGTAGAGTTCGCACACTTGAAAATCCTGGTGTATGAATACTAAGCACTGCAGTAGTATGTCACTACGAGAAGTTCTGAGGGAGTGAATTTTTTTAAAATTTAATTTAGCTTCTCTCACATATCCAATTGTACTTACCCCATTCACTCTTTCAAAAAGGTAGAATTCAATATCTCCCCGAGTTCTCCTACAACCTACAGACATTTAAAACCTAATTATGGGATCAATTAACCACAATTTCCTTCCAACTCATTTCAGCATTGTTGGTATGCAGTGCTGGATTAGAACATTGTTCTCTCCAATTAAATATTGGAGAGAATGAAGGCTTTGTCACCACAAACTTTTCGCTAGCCACTGATTCCAGCCCCCTTCCTGAAGCTGAATCAGGCTGTTTCCAACTTTGCAAACAACATTGCGACAAACAGAGCCTTTGATCTGTACCTTCAGCTATTTCCATTTCCTTAACACTTCTTGTATTGATTCCAGCCTCATTCCATCTTCTATTGAAATACTCATCCATATTTCTGTTACCTCTAGACTTGTCCATTCCAATGGTCAAGCTCTGATCTTCCACGTCTGTCAATGCAAAAAAGCTGCTACTTCCCATGTTCTAACAGGTATGAAATCCCATTTACCCACGGACCTGGTTCGACTCCTCGTCTGCCTCAGTTATAAAATTTGCAATCCTGATTCAACTCCATAAGTAGTCTCACCCCTCCCTATTTCCAGTTCTACACTGAGATCTCTGCATTCCCCAGTGGGAACTTTGAGCATCCCCAATCTCTTTCACCCACCAGCATGCACAGCCATGCTTCCAGCTGTCTACTCTACAAACTCTGGAATTCTGCTCCCAAACCCCTCAGTTTCTCCATTCCTTAAAGAGAGTGTGTTATTAAACAAGATTTGACATAGAGTTGAAGGTGGTTTTAGGACGGAACAACAAAAGCTTGTTCACATGGGTGATTTTAAGAAAGTCAGGGAGCAAGAGAGATTTGGAGAGGCGCTCTAGACTTTGGAGCCCAGGTGGATGAAGATATGGCCATGATGGCAGAGTGAAGAAAATTGACATGCAAAGTCAGTGCTGGAAGAGCGTAGAGAACTGAGGATAGTACAGCTGGAGATTACAAAACGCTGTGGACTGATTTGAAAACAAGGATGAGAATTTTAAAAGACTATTATTAGACTAGCTGCTTACATGCATTGTAAAACAGGTTACTTTGCATTTATTTTCAGTTGGAGTGTACATTGCGAAAAATGTTTTGCAAATTTTGTTTTTAAGAAAGCAGAGGTGGTTATTCCATAAAATATATTGTTGAAAACAGCACCATCGTGTGGCTAAAGATGAACAGTGTGTTGCAGTCTAGGCACGCGTGTGAAGCAAACAAAATTATACTTCACACAAGTCCTCAGGGACGGATTAGCAAATAAGTAGAAGGCCCAATCAAGTCGAAGGGTTTCAGTCTGAAACATTTGACTTTTCTATTCCTCTGATGCTATTCGACCTGCAGTGCTTTTCTAGCCTCGCTGGAAGCCAGAGTCTGTAGGTGCATCTGTAGTCCTTATTGTCTCCAACCAATCAAGTTTGCTCATTTTGGAACTGCGCAGTGCTGGTGCATCCAGTGTCCATCAGGGTTAAATACAAAGTACAGTGTATATTTTCTAATCAATGTGTCCAGAGATGTTATCCAGAGCAAGTGGGACTTGAACACATCCTTTCTGGCTCAGAGGTACAGACACCAGCCATAAGAGCCCTCAGTTCCCTGTATTCTAACTCAACTAAAGCACCTCAGGTGCAATCTCAAAAAAAAAAGACTAACATTGAGGTCCTAATTTGTGGACAGCAACACAAACCAGGTGGTATTCAATTACATATTTCTGCTGTCAATGAGTAGTTTAGGTTTCAAGTAAACAGGCCTGCAATGTAATTCTGCCACATTCCTAATGCATTCACCTTCAGTACCAACCATCCCACCAAACTAGAACCTTCAGTTTGCTGTACATTCTGCCATTTTAAGAGTAGATTGTCACAATCATATGTGACAACAGGGTTCGGGTTAGTTGACTAACATTATAGTAGGTTAACTAAATACCAGTTGCAAATGCAAAAAAGAGATCATTTGAATGAGAACAGCCTAAACACATATCTAATGACTATTAGTGGAAACAGTACTCGTGTGGATGTCAGACAAAAGTAGCTTTGGTTTCAAGTGCAAAGCTCCTAATGAACTGCTCGTGAACAGAGCTCATGCTGTACAGAGATTGCATTTGCCAGCAGTTCTACAGGACCCATGGTCCAACTGGGTCAGGCAGCAGGCCTCAGTAGAAAAGAAGGAAAAAAAAGAATGAATAAAGGGGAAACATCTGTAGTGTGGCTTTTTGCTCCATCTGTCCAACAGCAACAAGAAAAAATTCTAATTCATCTGAAGTGTGGAGTCCGCTAAGTGTCATGAAAAGTCCAAGATGATGAGTCAGACCAAATGAAAGAGAACGCGGTGAGAGCAAGAGGTAACTTTTATTTATCTAGTTTTTCATTACATCCCAAAGCATGTTACAGTCAAGGAAGTACTTGAAGTGCAGTCACGAGTAAGGTGGTATATTTTAAACATACAGCAAATTACATAGCAAACTTCCACAAATAATGAAGCAGATGCATAAAGCTGGAAAGCTGAACTTAAAACAAAATGCTAGAAAATCTCAATGCGTTTACCTGCATCTGGGAAGACAGAAAACAGAGATAACATTTCAAATCTAACAGGACTCCTCAGAACTAGAATTCTGGAGAACAAGTGATCTAATTTGGGTGTTGCTTGAGGTTAACCATTAGTTAAGACAACGGGAGAACCTCCTTGCTTCTTTCAAATACTAAAGTGGGTTATTTCACATCCCATGGGAGTGTCAGTTTAAGCAGTGATCTGAATTTCCCTCAGTACTGCACCGAGTGTTTCAGCCGGCCCTGGTTTGTGATCAAGTCTCTGGATGTTTGTGTTTGCCGGGGGTCAGGGGGTAAAACCCACAATCTAAGTCACAGATCAAAAATGAGCTACTTTATGATGATTTACACAAACAGCAATTCTTCACCTTTCAGCCTACCCAATTTAACAGGCAATTAGAATGGGCATTTACAGCACAAGCCATTTGTTCAATGACCAGGGATGGGAAGCTTTATCACTTAACAGTTCAATAGGTGATGACCTACTGTAGCATACCCACTGTCCTGATATCATTGTCAACTTTGGTCTTGAACAAGGGCCTTGATACATATTCATCGTCATCTACCAGTTTAGATATTTTTGTATTTTAGACTGCTCAAAAAACCTGCACATATATATATATATATAGTGTCTTTACCTTGGTAATATGCCCCAAGGTGCATCATAGATGAACTTTATCAAACAAAATACCACCAAGGCCCATAAGCTGACATGAGAATGGATGGTCAAAAGCTTGGTCAAGGAGGAAGTTTTTTTTAAAATCAGTGTTTTAGACTTGTAGCTCTCCCTGTTCTTTAAAAGGAACAAATTCCAACACTTACTGATTTAACAGAATTTGAATTTTAAGACTGGGTGTTTCTTAACCAAATACGCAGCAAATACAGGCTAAGGGGTGAGCGCAGAATATGGTGCAAGACAGGGTTCTGAATTTTGAATGACCTCAATATATTGTTTATAATCCTCTTGTAAAAAGAGGCCAGCCAACAGTGCATTAGAACGGTCAAGTTTTAAGTGCTAAAGACTTGGTTGAGGGCTTGATTAGCAGATAAGAGACTCACGGGATCAGGAAGATAATGTGGCACACATGAATAAGCAATCTTGGTGATGTGGGGTGGAAGGTAGGGTCAAAAGCTCATCTTGGGTCAAGTGCCACTAAGATTAAGAATTTGACACATCCTCAGGGGACAGGGAGAGAATGGTGTTGGTATAGAGAACAGGAAGGAAAGACACTGCCCGCTTCCCAATATTTAGTTAAATATTATCCGATACTGCAGCAGCGTGGAGACACTGTAGGTGTTATGTTGAAAGAAGTAGAGGCGAGGTCGAGATGGGTGTCATCAGCACTTTATTTTCCTCCCACAACCACCTACTCCAAAGTTAGATGCTTCCTTAGATATGCAAACAACCCAAGACATTAACACCCACTAAAATAATCTCTCTCAAATCACCTACCAATAGGTTCCAGTGGAAAGAAACAGAGAAAATAATGTGTACAAGAATGAAAGGAGCTCCATTCATGAATAACAGAACCCAAGGCCCTTTTTAAAAAAAGGGCATGTGACCCTAATTACAGATGTGGAAGGCCACTCAGTTTTAGAAAGATCTAGAACTTCTCTCCCCAGTTCTTCTGTCATATTTAATTATAGCTTAAAGGGATTAAATAGCTCCACTACCACTCTAAGCTCATTCCAACTATTGATCAGTTTGTCAAGATTTTGCTGATCAGCACTAATTTTTTTTAAATAACATTTCTAACATGTTCGCTCCTTGTCTTGTTTTAGTTCAATGTAGAGTAACAATTTGGATTAACTTTGTTGTACACTGTGCAAGAAAACTCTGAATTGTGTACTTTATTGCCTGAAAAGCTGAAGTTTCATCTGTCTCACCTTAGAACTCAACATGGATCCAAACTGTCTCACAATGCGTGCATGCATACCAGTGGTCACTGGCTGGGCCAGCATGTGTTATCTACTCCTTGTTGCCTTTGAAGAAAGAGCCTTGCTAGACCAGTTGAGGGGGCAGTTAAGAGTCTGTGGGTCCATAGTGACATTTCGGCCAAATCAGGCAAGGACAGCAGATTTTCTTCTCTAAAGACCAGTAAACCAGCTAGTTTTTTGTTTAAAATAGTGACAATAGACAAATAGTTTCAATAGACTTTTAATTCCAGATTTTTATTGAATTCAAATACCACAGTCTGCCACGGTGGGATTTGAACTCAGGTTCCCAGAACATTGAAAGGATTACCAGTCCACTTCAACAATACCACTTCAGCTTTTGTTCTGTTGTGCAGCTTATCATGGACAATACCAACATCTATATCTTTTATAATAATCTATTGGAAATGCAAAATAGTCTGGATGCTAGAGATCTGAAAAACACAAACTGCAGGAGGAATAGCAGTTCTGGCAGCATGTATGAAAAGAAATCCAATGTCCTTTTTCAGGATTCTTCTTTAATTTTCAAACTACTAGACTAATTCCTCTTACCCTTCAACATAATAACCTAGGTTTCAAACTCAAACACAAACTCAAGTGGGGAAGATTGTTAAAAATGCAAATTGTTACTCTTTACACATGTAGTGGTTTTACTGAGAATTGGAGATGTTTTGTGAGGAGGCAGCTTAGTAAGGCAAGATACGAGGCAAGAACAGGAATAAGAATTGCAAAAAATATCAGTGTCCTTATCATATAATCTCCTGAATTTATGTCAGAACAGTAAATCTTCAATTCACTTGCACAAGTCATGGGTGTTGCCAGTAACCCAATGAAAGTTGGTCATTACAGCAAAGAACGCATGAGTCAAATTCAAAGGAAACATTAGGGAAATCAAGCTGACCCGTATTTCTCACACACAGATCAAAGAATCATTCAGAACAACAAAAACAACTTTCATTGATAAAGCATCATTTTCAACAAAAGTAGAAGTATGAATCTTCTCAGAAAATTAGTCAAAAAATGAGTGTCTCAAGCCAATTATTTATGGAGCATGACCAGAAACTCAGTTAGGGATGGTTTTGAACAGTGCCATAAAAAGGAGGGTGGGGAGACGCAGAAGAGAATTCCAGATAGTAGACCCTAAACTAAAAAAAACAAAAATGAAACTGGTTTGAGCCTTCCCGATACGTAGCAGCAAGGAGTGGCAGCTCTCAAAAGCTGGCAAACACCATACCCAGGGTGACAACATAAAAGGCAATGGTCAAGATATGACATAATAGTTGAGGAGGACCAACATCAGTCACACATGAAAGCTGAAGAGTCTCCAGACCCAAAACGTTAACTCTGATTTATCTTCACAAATGCTGCCAGACCTGCCACTTTTGAAGCTGATATTTTGCCTGGGAAGCAGATGTGCATTAGGAAATTTGGGATGGGCAGGTGTACGCCAAGTGATCCATATCAAAGTCCTGTGGAAGTCCTGATGCCCGTACATACATGGGCATTCCCACTGACTAGAAGATTTACCCTAATACTTTCCTGAGAGGCACCTTCAAAACATTTTATTACATTAAAGCCACAATAGATGTGTAAACTAGTCTTTCTGTGATGCTACTGATGTTTGCGTAGAAAAGATCATGGACCACACCTGACTTGACAGCACTTGATACAGGCAATGAAACATATATTGTATTTCCTGACACCAAAATCCCTTACCTTAGTAAGGAAGTTCACACCGTGGGCTCTTAGAACAAGTTCTTTATAAAAGAATAAGAACAATATAAAAACAAAAATTGCACTAAAAGCAGTGAACAACTTATTTTCACAAAATTTCTACTTGGTTACTTCAATGTTACAATAACTCCCAATAGGCATCCTTCAGCATGGGAAAATCGGTAATATTAAGTATTCAGAGAAACCACTTAGAGCAATGAAACAATGCAGCAACCACACTCAACACAGGAAAGAAATTATCCTCCGCTTTCTCAACCCCACTTTCCAATCATCTGCATGGCACTGTCCCAATCTACTTGACCATTATCTTCCTAGAAACTGGTCTGGTCAAGAGAATCTGGGGAATTTTCAGGCCAAATCTTCTGAGATACCTGCAGTGAAATCTGGACTTACACAAGCCTGTGTTGCACAGTGGGACTCTTGTAAAGTCCTGGCCCACATACACCCTGGAATTCCTGGAAAGGTCAATCTTTCAATGGGCTGATTTACATTACAATGGACCCTCTGCCTAAGTCTCTAATACTGAGCTCAGAACCAGACACATGGGCCTTCCCTGAATACTTACTTTGGAAATCTTGTTGATTAATACCTGGTTGAACTTAGCAATTAACCAGTGTAACTAAACAGAGCACTGCAAATGATCCATCCATTTCCCCCTCATGTCACTGACCCTCTGTACCAACATCACCCCTTTGACCAAAACGCACATTCTCCACCAACATGCCCCTCCCTTGTTTTGACCAGTCTCCTCTCTGATGCAATCAATCTCTGATCCATCCACAATCTCCCCCACACCTTCAGCATGTGGAAAACTTTGCAGGTAGCAACAATGATTGTAAGATCTGGGCCAGCATATCCAAACATTATTTATAACATGGATAAGAGATAAAAGGTACTGCAGATGCTGGAGAATCCGAGATAACAAGCATGGGGCTGGATGAACACAGCAGGTCAAGCAGCATCATAGGAGCAGGAAAACTTGACGTTTTGGGCCTAAACCCTTCATCAGAAATGGGGGAGGGGAAGAGGGTTCTGAAATAAATAGGGAGAGAGGGGGAGGCGGATAGAGGATGGATAGAGGAGAGGATAGGTGGAGAGGAGGCAGACAAGTCAAAGAGGCGGGGATGGAGCCAGTAAAGGTGAGTGTAGGTAGGGGGGTAGGGAGGAGATAGGTCAGTCCAGGGAGGACGGACAGGTCAAGGGGGCGAGATGATGTTAGTAGAAAGGAGATGGGGGTGTATGATGCTGCCTGACCTGCTGTGTTCATCCAGCCCCATGCTTATTATTTATAACATGTATGTGTGCAAGCTTCAACCTAGTGTATTCTTAATAAGTTAAATGTTGACCAAGCCTCAACTTCAGCCAAAGATAGTACACATTCTGATAGCAAGTGCACAATGACAATGACAATTTGGAACCTTAATGTGTAAATCATCCATGGAGCTCTTGTGGCATAGTGGTAGCATCCCTACCTCTGGCCTAGAGGGCTGTGTTCGAGTACCACTTGCTCCAGAGGTCATAATGTCCCTAAACAAGTTGATTAAAAATATGTACAAATCACTAATTAGACTGATGATCATAATCCCACCCAATTCTGGGAAACAGCCTAGGTGCTAACTATGGATCTTTGGTGAATTTCTGCAGCACATTTTGTAAATAGCACAAACTGCTGTTGAGCACTGATGATGAAGAAAGTGAATATTTGTGGATGTGGTGCCAATCAAGCAGACTGCTTTGTCCTGGATAGTGTCAAACTGAATGTTGTTGGAGCTGCATATGGGAGTATTCAATCTGTGTCTTGTAGATGGTGGACAGGCTTTACAGAGACAAGAGATGTGTTACTCTGTTCTTCCAGAGCCTCCTGAGTGGGACAAGTATGAATGTATTTCAGCATGTTGAGCACCCAAATACACTTCAATGCCCAACTCAAATTTTTAAAATGATAATGCAATACCCTGTACAGCACAAAGTGGTACAGTTCTCAGATTAATTGTTCTATGTTTTGTATTTAATGTTACCAGCCTTCGTACATAATTTTGATAATAACAAGAGAACAAAGAAACATACAGGTAGTATTGCGACCAAACAACCATTTCATGAGCACAATAATGCCGAATTAAAGCACATTTAATATTAATAATATGAAAACGGTCTTAAATTTGTATAAATTGCTTTAAAAGAGCTAAATATTACATCCAGAGATGAGCTAAGAATGTAGAGTACGGGTTTTACCGTACTGGTGACATTGTGCATTCTTTTCAACAATAACACAGCAACAGCCTAGAAAGTAGTTCATTTCTATCGGCTCATCTGAAGCAAGAACCAGCCCTACTTCACACAGACATAGAAGATCTTGCTGTTGGATGCCTTTTTATTGCAGCAAGATGGGAAATTTGTCCCCAAAACATGCCTGCACACCACTGCCTGGTGTGAGCTTTCCCCATTTGAGAAAAAAAGTTATTGCCCCAAATTAAAAACAAATAACCAAACGTGTCCCAGTTGGGATTAAAACTGGCCTTTAATATCATTATTATAATGTAATCCAAACAACTCCGTAATTACAAGATACAAGACACTACACTCCAAGTGCGTACAACAGAATGCCCTGGTAAAATAGCTAGGATGCACAGCAGCACCAGGGCAGAACGAGAAACAGAAGTCTATTTTATCTCACAATTTGAGACTAAATAGTGATCCACAGTTTATGGAGCTTATTTCAAAATAATCACTACAAGCTACCGTAATCCATGATTGAAACTGCTTCCTAATGAAAAGCAGTGTTATTTCTGCAAAAAGAAACTGTTATGTAAATTATATGCATAAAATCACTTACAGAAGTCTTTAGCTGATTGATAGGAAAATTATTCAGTCATATCCATTCTGCCCCAAACAGAAGTTTCACCAGATGCAACCTTGTTTCCTAGTTAGGATGATGCACTGCTAAAGCAAAACTCCAAATTGGTTTGGGCCAGTGTCAGGGAGACTCAATTTTTCTGTCGTGAACTGTCACCAGATTAACCTGTTCTACTTCTAAATGGGTGGTAACACCAAATGAAAAAGGAGAAAAGGAGGGGAGAAAAGCAGAACTGAGCACTCTCCATTAACGGTGATCCACACAAACCAGAGCAGCAACCTAAAAGAGTGCCAGAAATGGCTCTCTGGTGTGGGTTGGAAGGAAGTTGAAGGAAAGTGAAACAAGGGAAGAATGAATTTAAAAGTCTCACAGAGCTCCTTTCAGCAGCATGTGATTTACCATCCCTAAACAGTTTTCCATTTCTGATTAATGCAGAATTTTATCCACTAGCAGAAACCTAAGGCAAACAACAGGTTAGTAAAATGGACAGTAAATGTGCTTTTAGTTAGAACACATATCGCATTAGCACAATTCATTGAGTGTTTTTTGGAGTTTCCAACAACGTGGGAGGCTTAAAAAAAAATTAATCTTTACGTTCTGCAAAAGCTCAAGCAGAGGTAAAATCAAAAGTACGAGCTATAAAATCTAAGGTGGCCTCACAGCAAATCTCATTTCATTTGGTAGGGAGGGAAAATAAAGGTAGAAAAAGTACATTTTCAATACACCTGCATGATATTAATGGAACTAGTTGATAAATAAGTGCACTAGTGAGATCCAATGGTTATATGCCAACAGTGTTCCCCAATAAATAGAACTATGTTTGACAGTGAGCACGGGGACATTCAAAGCTCAAAGTCATCAAGTCACTATTTCAATAATGCCAAATATGAAAACAAAAGGAGTTAAAAGGCAGTAATATTTGAGAATTAAGCAATCTGTTAAATAAATGACCCTTTTAGTACCAGACCTACTTTTTCCAGCCTTGCTTCTCAAATCATAAGCAGGCGTTAAGAGTTAGCAGCCACTAAAGCATGTCAAAATCAGGAACAAATAATATGGACTATCACTACATCATGTCATTGGACTAGTAGCCAGAGACCCCAGCTAATTCCCTGGAGGCCAGTTCAAATCCAACCTTGGCAGCTGTTGCAATTTAAATTCAATTAATACATATGTATTTGAAAGTTGATCTCAGTCAGGATGGCCATAAAATTATTGACTGTCAAAGATCCATCTGCTTTACTAATGTCCGTCAGTGATTTAAATCAGCTATTCCTACCTACTCTGACCTACATGACTTCAGGCCCATGGCAATCTATTTGACTCTTAACTGCCCTCAAATGGCCTAGCAAGCCACTCAATTCAAGGGCAACAGGGATTCAAGGGTAACAAATGCTGGTTTTGCACCTGGTGGCATTTACTTCAAATGCAGCCCAAATTTTAAAAAGTGCATTTCAATTAAAACACAAGTTGAAGGCAGAAGTTAAAAATCAATGTAATGCCTCTCTTGGCTCCGTGTGAAACTAGAAAGATTTAGAACAGATAAAGGAAGCAATTCAACCACCACATCAATCAAAACAAAGCTCTATTCCAGCTTCGAATCTTGATCCCTGTAAATCTCCATGAAGAAACTTTAATCATCTGCTGCAAATGATGGAAAAGTTGCACTTAAACAAAATGCCAGACTTATGTGAGGAACAAGAAGATAGCCAGAATGAGGGTAGGGTCAATCAGGGATAGTGGAGGGAACTTGTGTGTGGAGTCAGAGAGGTCCTTAATGAATACTTTGCTTCAGTATTCACCAGTGAAAGGGATCTTGATGCTTGTGAGGACAGCATGAAACAGGCAGATATGCTTGAACAGGTTGTTGTTAGGAAGGATTGAGGCAAGGGGTTCCATATACCCCAGACAGGATATACCCAAGGTTACTACGAGAAGCGAGCGAAGAGATTGCTGCCCCTTTGGCTATGATCTTTGCGTCCTCACTGTCCACTGGAGTAGTACCAGAAGGTTGGAGGGTGGCAAACGTCATTCCCTTATTCAAGAAAGGGAATAGGGATAATCCTGGAAACTACAGACCAGTCAGTCTTATTTCTGTGATGGCCAAATTACTGGGGAGGATTTTGAGAGATAGGATTTATAATTATTTGGAAAAGCAGTTTGATTAGAAACAGTCAGCATTGCTTTGTGCGGGGCAGGTTATGCCTCACAAGCCTTATTGAATTCTTTGAGGATGTGAGAACACATCGATGAAGGTAGAGCAGTGGATGTGGTGTAGATGGATTTTAGCAAGGCATTCGATAAGGTTCCACATGGTAGGGTCATTCAGAAAGCAAGGAGGCATGGGATTCAGGGGAATTTAGCTGTCTGGATACAAAACTGGCTGTCCAATTGAAGACAGAAGGTGGTAGCAGATGGAAAGTATTCAGCCTGGAGCTCAGGGACCAGCAGTGTTCCGCAAGGACCTGTTCTGGGATCTCTGCTCTTTGTGATCTTTATAAAATGACTTTGATGAGAAAGTAGAAGGTTGGGATAGCAAGTTTGCCAATGACATGAAGGTTGGTGGAGTTGTGGACAGTGTGGAGGGTTGTTGTAGATTGCAATGGTCCATTGACAGGATGCAGAGCTGGGCAAAGTAGTGGCATATGGAATTCAACCTAGAAAAGTGTGAAGTGATTCATTTTGGAAGGTCAAATACGAATGCAGAATTCACGCTTAATGGCAGGATTCTTGGCAGTGTGGAGGAACAGAGGGATCTTGGGGCCCACATCCACAGATCCCTCAAAGTTGCAACCCAAGTTGATAGGGTTGTAAAGAAGGTGTACAGTGTGTTGTCTTTCATTGGCAGGGGAAGTGAGTTTAAGAGCTGCGAGGTTATGCTGCAGCTCTACAAAATTCTGGTTAGACCACACTTGGAATATTGTGTTCAGTTCTGGTCACATCATTACATGAAAGACGTGGAAGCTTTAGAGAGGGTGCAGAGGAGATTTACCAGCATGCTGCTTAGACTAGAGGGCAGGTCTTATAAAGGAAAGGTTGAGGGAGCTAGGGCATTTTTCATTGGAGCGAAGAAGCATGAGAGGTGACTTATAGAGGTTTACAAGATGACGAGAGACATAGCTAGAGTGGATAGTCAGAGACTTTTCCCCGGGGCAGAAATGACTATTACGAGGGGGCATAATCTAAGGTATAGGAGAGATGTCAGAGGTAGGTTCTTCACACAGAGTGGTGGGCATGTGGAACGCGCTGGCAGCAGTGGTAGAGACTTTTAAGCAACTCTTGGATAGGCACATGGAGGATAGTAAATTGTAGGGTAGATTGATCTTAGTAGAATAATAGGTCAGCACAACATCATGGGCTGAAGGGCCTGTACTGTACTGTTCATGGTTCTTAAATACAGCTAAAAATTAGTTCTTTGTTTGGCCAGAAATCTAAGCCTTTCAGAGTTACCAACGCACCCACAGGAAGTTTGAATGCTGTCCCAAAGGAAAACCACCCGCCCCGGCTTCCATCATAATAAAAACTTCCTGCTTCACGCAAAGGGTAAGCAGCTGTTGACTATTTTTTGAATTAGATTTTTTGTGGTGGTGATAGTAGTGTGTGACATGAATTGCTGAATAGTTACTTTGAAAGAATGTAATCTTGTAAAACATGTTTGGACAAGTATTTCACCTCATTATTCTACAAAACTGACCTTTGCATCTTCCTATTACAGAATTAATGTGCATCTGAGCAGATACACAAGTTTCAGTTTCATGTCACATCCAAATCAAAGCTGCTGTCCCCACATGTAATATCAACAGATTCTGCAGTGTTAACAAGCATGGGGCTGGATGAACACAGCAGGTAAAGCAGCATCATAGGAGCAGGAAAACTTGACGTTTCGGGCCTAGACCCTTCATCTGCAGTGTACTAGTTCAAGTTTTGAAATGAGTCTTTGATCCCAGCCTTCTAATAATTCAGCAGTAGCACTGCCCACCACACCTTCTCATTGAAAGATTTAACATGTTAAAATCCATCCAGTTGGCTGAACAACCCTTACTTACCAAGTTATTAATGCAGAAACAAATTCTCCCAAGACAATCTTCTTTTGGATAAAGTTTAAAATATTTAGGAAGAATTTTATACAGTCCATTGCAACCGAAGAACCTGTTCACTTTTCTGTTAACAGTTGGGCGGGGGGGGAAAGAGTTGTAAAGGCTGGAATGTGAACAAGTTTAACTTAACAGTTCAGGAACTTCTGACAGTTTCACTGGGTTAGTTAGTGGGGAGATGTGAGGTAATGGTAATGAAACTGGAAAAGTAGTTCAGAGGCCTAGCCTAATACACTGGAGGAACACAAGCTCTGATCCATCATTGTAACTAGTTGCTTTAATTGATTTAAATTCCATCTGAAATTGGAAGTTAGTTTCAGTTAGGATACCCTCCTACGACCACCAATCATTTTTTCTTTGAAAATGACAACTGGCTGATTAACGCTTGCTTTGGCCTTTACTGCTACGAGGTTGGAGTTTATAAAAATAGGGAAGCCTTGTTACAACAGGGCAGGGTGTTGGTCAGGCTGCACCCGGAATATCATCTATAGATTTGGTCTCCATATTGGAGAAAGGATACACTGCCATTGGAGGCACTTCAAGAAATTCACTAGGCTTATTCTGGGAATGAAGGGGTTGACTCAGCAAAACAACGAAACAAGCCGGGCCTTTATTCATTACACTTTAGAAGAATGAAGGGGTGATCTCAATGAAACATACTGTATAGTGAGGGGGACCTGACAGATTAGAGGTTGAAAAGATGTTCACACTAATGGGGGAATCTCAAGCTAGGGGACACTCGTTTTAAGCTGAAACGCAAAGGATTTTCTTCAGAAAGTGGTGAATATTTGGAATTCTCTACACCAGAGTGTTGTGGAGGCTAGATCACTGCAAGCATTTAAAGACGACGTGGCTGGAGGCTTGAATTGAGATGCTGAGGGTTACAAAGAGCTGGCTTGAAGGAGTCGAGGCCTGGGGTAGATCAACCACGATCATTAGAATGGTAGTTAAGGCTTAAGGGCCAAAAAGGTCTACTGTGTTTCCTATTTAAAGTTTGTTTGCAAGTAATTCTTACAGCAAATGTGGCTGACTCTCAACCACCCTCTAAAATGGCTGAGCAAGCCACTCAGTTTAAAGGCCAGCAACACCCAATCTGGTGAAAGAATAAAGAAAAATAAAACTAAATAAAATCAGAAAACTTTAGGCAACACAGATGTTATGTTGAAGCATAAGCCAAAAGCTTTCCCATGGCAGACGGTGTAGTACAGGGCTTCAGGATCAAGTTAATAAATTGCATATTGAGAACCCTGTTATTTTTAAAACAGGGCTATTATCTCAAATTTGGAGTCAGTGTCAACTGTACAACACAGGTTTGTTTCAAGTTAGATATTGTCACTATTTCACCAGTCATTTGAAACATCTCAATCTGATTAATGCACAGAATTCAGTTGTACACAATTTTAATACAAAACAAAGCACAAAGGATTACTTTACACAAACAATTTCCCTAATCTAATTGAGCGAACTGATGTACTGAATGATTAGCATTAAGCTCAAACTAAAATTGTCCTAAAAACAATCACAATTTCAGAGTCAGAATCAACGGGGAAATAAGGGCCCTCACTACTGAGTATGAAAACGCCCCTAATGCCTAATGAGCTTCATGGCAGGCACTCCCGTTTTCCAAAGACAATCTGAATCTGCCATGTATACGGAATCTCCAAGGGTTTTTCAACAGTGAAGTCATCAAGCAGAAGTAGCAGTTCGTCACTGACACATTCTCTCAAACAGCATATCAGGCAGCAAAACGTACTGATCATTTTTCCACTCTTACAATTAAAATTTTACAAAGCAAAATAAGTGATTAGACATATGAGATTAAGAAATAAATTCAGAACCTCAAAAACATGCATTAGTGAGATGGAAACATTTCACGAATAGAGGGAAAAAACCCAGCTTTTCCAGGGGCAGTAAGATTGTCAGTAGAAGATCAAGTTAGAACCCCGTCTTGTTCAACAAGGTACATTTTCAAGCAGTTGCGTAATACATGCACCACTGTAAAGGGACAAGCTTTTTTCAGGTCAGGGATTTCTACTTGAGTGTGGGAGGGTGGGGAAAAATTCAACAGCACACTTTGGAAAAATCACAGAGGTTGCTGTCAGTCTCAATGGATGTATTGACAACCAATTGAGTTTAATTGTCATTAATAATGCAAATCCAGGTCATCAGTTAGAATTTTACCCCAGTTATTTTTTCTTAGGATATATATAAATACACACACACATACTGGCACTCATATTCCTTCCAGATGTAAAATAAATATCTAGCACAAATCTCTTCAGTATGTACAATGCAATAGTAAGGAAGACAGCTAGACAATTGTAGGAGGATATAGACAGGCTGGTTGAATCAGTGGCAAAGATAATTTAATCCAGATAAGCCAGAGGTTATACACTTGGGCAAGACAAACAAGGCAAGGCAACACATGATGAACACCAGGGCCTTGAGAAGCAACAAGAACCAGACGGACCTTGGTTTATGTGCTCACCAGTCCCTAAGCGTAGCAGGGCAGCTAACTAAAATGGTTAAGGAGGCAGATGGGATACTTGCTATCATTAACTGAGGCATAGAGTTTAAGAACAGAGAGGTCACGCTGGAACTGCATGAAGGGTTGGTTAGGCCACAGCTACGGTATTGTGCAGAGCTGGGCATTCACATAACTGGAGGGATATGATTTACCAGGACGTTGCCTGGACTGGACAGTTCAGTTATGAAGAGAGATTGGATAGACTGGGGTTGTTTCATTGGAGCAGAGAAGAGAGGTGGGGCATGATTCAAATGCATAAAATTGAGGAGCATAGACAAGGTAGACACCTTCCCACTTGATGGCAGGATCAATGACCAGGAAGCATTGATTTAACATAAGGGCCAGGAGACTTAAAGGGATGAAAGGAAGAATTCTTTTTCACCCAGAGGGTGGTGGGAATCTGGAAATCTCTTGTAAGGGTGGTGGAGGTAAAACACTCAACATTTTAGCAATATTTACATGTACACTTGTGATGCCAAGGCATACAAGGTTATGGGCCACCTGATGAAAAATGGGATTAGAATAGTTACATGATTTTGTTTTGGCCAGAGTGGATCAATGGGCCAAAGAGCCTTTTTCTGTAATGCAGACCAATATGACTATTGCCAGAGATAACAAGGTGTAGAGCTGGATGAACACAGCAGGCCAAGCAGAACCAGAGAAACAGGAAAGCTGATGTTTCGGGCCTAGACCCTCCTTCAGAAAATTTGTTGAAGGGTCTAGGCCTGAAACATCAGCTTTCCTGCTCCTCTGATGCTGCTTGGCCTGCTGTGTTCATCCAGCTCCACACCTTGTTATCTCAGATTCTCCAGCATCTGCAGTTCCTACTACCTCTGACTCTATTGCCAGTTTGGACTCTCAACTACTCCCTCCGTTGCACTTTGGTCTTTAAGATGCGAAGGATTTTGAAAAAACACCTATACTAGACAATATTTCTCCTTCAACCAACACCACTATAAACAACTTACATAGAAAGTTATTTATTTGTGCTTCATAGGACCTGTGACTAAAAACTGACTCCATGTATATCTACATAATTACAGCAACATTTCAAAAATCATTTGTGATTGTGAAGCACCTCTGGGACATTAATAGGTGCTCATATAAAGTTTTTTTCCCTCAGGATGTTAATCTCGTGTAATTTGTCATTAGAAAATATGGAACAGGCAAATATTTTATTACAATGAGCACTGTAATGTGAATCAATGATAAACTTCAGAACACAAGTAAGTGATTTGTCAAAAATGGAATTAAAGCTCTATTGTTATTTACCAAAAAAAGCAAATACTGTGCAGGATTTCCTCCACACCCCACAAAGAATCCCACCAAAATCAGTTCTCCCTCTCCTTTCACGGAGAACAAAACTGAAAATTTATACTTAGGGGAGTTCAGCATTCACCAGATTTTTCAGCTAAACAGGAAATATTACCTGATGAAAAGACATTGTGGATACAGTGATATTTTTTAAAACATGGAGGTAATGACTCTCCAAATTAAAACAGGTAAACCACACACTTCGTACTTAAAGAGACAGATCTTTTCTTACAATAGAAAACTGCTAGCAACAAGTATAATAGAGCTTTCAGTGCAGCCTATTTGAGGGATACATAGCTAGCCTTTGTTACAACTTCCAAGTCCATTCCATACAAATTAAATGAGTCACTTTGAAAATCACAAGAGGGCTGACAATTTATTAAATTTCATCACCAATATTTTAGAGCAAAGGCTCCTGGTCCTTAATCAGTGTATCTGATTTCCTTTGCATGTTATTATCAATGTCTACACAAGAACGCCAAAGGCTTGGTTGTGAACGCATTTGCATTTTAACGGAAATGAACCACATTATTTATGACGGACATAATTACCAGTAACATACAATATGGTGAAACATTTCCTGCATTTCTTTTCCAAAAAGGAATTAGTCAGTTGCAACTGACCAAGAAAAATACAATATTGTTCCTACAGTGTTAATGTGTGCAGTGACCACCATGTTGTCATATTTGACCAGCATGGTATTTTGAGTTTAGTGAATCACTGACCATCATGTATTAAAATGGTTTTATCCACCACCTGCATGACACAATATGTTCCATGGCATAAAATGTTCAAGAACTAAAACTGGAAAGCATTATTGGTCAAAGACTTCAATTTTAGGAGGTGCTGGATATACCATGGCACTGGAGCAATATAGTTTTCAATATTCTCTTTCTTCATTTTCTTTGCTCCATTTCTTGTGGGAAACAGCACCTTGGTGTCTCCCTGTTCTGCAACCTTTCATCCTTCCCCTCCTGTGCTCCTTCTACGAGTCCCCTGTCAAAAAGCAAGTGACACTGTTTGTCTCTATCCTCTTGCATTTCCTGCTGGGTAAACTGTCTCATTGCTTCCCAAATTCTGCACAACATATCTTCTTTCTCACTTTCGTTTTTCTGCTGCCGCCGGTTCTTGATTCCTTCCCAATTTTTACGCAGCCTTTTTTGTCGCTGCTCATCAGTTTCCTGTTCACGGCGCCTTTTAATTCCATCCCAGTTCCTACGTAACCTTTGCTCTCGCTCTTCCTCGGTTTCTTCCTGCCGACGAACTTTGGTTGATTCCCAATTTTTTCGCAGTCTCTCTTCTCTCTGCTCCTGTGATTCTTGCTGTCGCCGATTTTTTATGGATTCCCTGTTTTTGCGCAATCGTTCACGCCTCTGCGCTTCAGTCTCTCTTTCACGGAACCGTTTCATGGCCTCACGGTTCTTACGCAGTCTATCATCTCGCTGCTCCTCGGATTCCATTTGACGGCGCACTCTCATCGCTTCTCTGTTTTTGCGCAGTCTATCTTCCCTCTGTTCTGCAGTCTCTTCTTCCCGATGCTTTTTCATGGCTTCTCTATTCTTCCTTAGTTTCTCTTCTTTCTTCAAGTCCACAGCCTGTTTCTCAGCTAACAGCTCTCCAATCACTGGATCTTGAAAAGACAGACAAATACAGCTAAGAGCACTTAAAACTGTGATGGTTCCCACACTGGAGACCAACATTGATATTCTATGGTAATGTTTTCAAATAATAGCGTATTGCTATTCAAAAGATAAATTATGGGACTGCAGCTTTTTAAATAAATTTGATGAGAGATGAATGCCACTCATTTTCAAGACTGGACTCCACTGGTAAGATGGGGTTGCAATGTGCAGGTGAAGCAGGTCAATGTCATAAATTAGCAGAATAAGATCATAGCAACAATTTCACCAGTTGCCATTTTTGTCTAAGGCAGTGTTGGTATCTGGTAAGGAGGTGCGCTAGATGCTTACTCAAGAGGATATGGAAAAAATATGGACGCATACGCATATAGGGAGGTCATCATTAAGTTATCTGAATAAATTTCACAACGGGTTGCTCAAGGGTAACATTAGCAAATATGGGATACAAACTTGCCGTTGTAGCTAATAGGTCATTGTGGAGACAATGGGGATGCAGAAAGCCTTTAAAATAGAGCAAAAATAGCAAAACAGACAAAAATCAGTTAAAGTGAATAATTTTTCACCCCCATATTCAATTCCTATTCATTGAATGAAATTTGTCCAAATATGAGGGTCACAGGCTAAAGATGGTCGCTGAGCCCAGTGATATGAGAAGCTGAACTATCACATTTACAGTTGAAATAACTCTCTCCAAACAAGTTTGACTATTTATCTATTGACGTCAATTCAGCCTCCTCACTCAGCTGGAGTGAGTAATGATTGCCATTCAATTTTTTTGGAAGTTTATCAAGAGGCATTTTTAATGGCTTATTTTGTCACAATGAGGAAGAAGACGACATTCTATTGGGAAACTATCACTTAGTACTGTTATTTTTACAAGGCCTTCAAGAAATTACATTACAAACAAGTTGACAAATAGGACAAAGCCAAAGTAGAAACTGCAACTGCCAGCGTTGTAAAGCACAAAAACAAAATAGAATGTGAGAAAAGGAAGCACAAAATTTAGAACTAAAGGAAAAGGAAAGCCAATTTGTCTAAAACACCTGTGCCAGCACTCAAACAGCTTGCCAGATAATCCAATTTCACTTCACTTTTCCCAAACCCTTTTAATTTGTTTTTAAAACGGTCATCCACTTCCCTTTTAAGTGCTATCCTGTCTCCACTACTGTTCCTAGTCAGACATTCTTGGTTTTCACCTTTGCAGTTGAAACATTATTTTCCAGAACACTCCCTTAATTCTATTGTTGAATAATCCTAACTTCATACCTGCAGGTTACCTACTCAATCAGCAACGAGAAATTTTTTCCCATGACCGTAATTTTTCATTTGCTATTGGATTTCATTGTTTACTTTTTTGCTTTGATGAATCAGAATCTACACTTTAAACATTAATATGTTTAACTTTTAGAAGCTGCTCAAGCTGACATCCATTTTTCACATTTTCTTGCTGCTATCATTTGTAGTAATTTGATATTATTGTCTTGCGCTCACGCAGAAGTTCAATTTGCTTTTGCTCTGGTCCACAATTGACTAAAAAAGCTTTCAAAAAAAATAAAAAATAAAACAAACATTATGTTGGAATATGCAGCACTCAGCGATACAACACAGGTCTATTACAGATCATATCCCTGTGAGCCATTGGAGATGCAAGGAGCAAAACCAGATCAAGAGAATGTGTTGACTGATATCGACAAGACTCCACTGTCAGAAATCATACTTAAGGGGCCAAAACTTTGGCTTTAAACTAATCTTTTATTCAAGAATGATCGCCTGCCCATTACTACTTGCATTCTTCATACTCCACTTTTTTAAAATGATTCAATTTGCTTGTGGCCAAAGCACTATCGGGCAATTTGTACCACAAAATAGTGAAACCAAGTTCCTTATGTACCAAAGCACAAGTGTTTCTAGAGCCACTAAAAACCTGTCAGATTGAAGACCTTTCTCTTCTCTGCCAAAGATTCCAGGTCCTTATAGCAGATGTTATACTGATTCACCAAGGTGCCATTTCCCCCTCCCCTCATTTAGGCAGGCTACTTACAAAGAAATATAATGGGTTTTAGAATGGAGTATGGGGTGCAAAATGTGCTGATAATAACTGAAGCAATGCCAAGCATTTAGTTAAAGTGATAGCTTTGTTTATTCCCCAATTTCAAATCCTTGGCTCTTCCTTTATTTTCCTGACAAATAGAGTCATACAGAATGAAAGCTGACCCTTTGGTCCAACTAGCCCATGCCAAGAATGTTCCCAAACTAAACTAGTCCCACCTGCCTTTTTTGACCTATATTCCACCAAACGTTCTCTTCATGTACTTATCCAAATGTCTTTTAAACTTTGTAACTGTACCTGCATCCACTACTTCCTCTGGTAGTTCATGCCACACACTAACCACAGCAAAAGAAAAAGTTGCCCCTCATGTCCTTTTCAAAATCTTCCTCTTCTCACCTTATAACTATGCCCCCTAGTCTTGAAAACCCCCACCCTATGGAAAATAACCTTTGCTATTCACCTTATCTATGCCCCTCTTGATTTTGTAAAACTTTAAGGTCATCCCTCAACCTCCTACGCTCCAGAGAAAAAGGTCCCAACCTATTTCTTTAGCTCAAGCCCTCCATTCCTAGTAACATCCTAGTAAATCTTTTCTGAACCCTTTCCAGTTTAATAATATCCTTCCTTTAACAGGGCGACCAGAACTGAACACAGTACTCCAGAAGAGGCCTCATCAACATCCTGTACAACCTTAAGACAACATCCCAACTCCTATACTCAAAGTTTGAGTAATGAGGCAAGCATGCTAAATGCCTTCTTGACAATCCTGTCTTCCTGTGACACAAACTTCAAAGAATTACACACCTGAACTCCTAGATCCTACATTACTCAAGGCTCAATGTTTGAGGCTTATTCCAGTTCTTTACTATACTGACCAGCACACTTACACAAAGACGCTACAATTTACATTTACTTACAGGATTTGATTAATCTATTTAAGATTTCAATTAAATGTTTCCTCCAATATCTTAAGTGAGTAAAAGGACTGTCTGGCGTATTAATCACTTCTCCAAACCAGAGAAAACCTGTGTTTGACCCATAACTAATGGGATAAACTGGAAGGGGATAAAGAGAAAATGAAATACTTAAAAAGTAAGGAACCAGCCTGGGTTTCATGCCTCCTTGCTATTAGTCACATGTGGACATCAAGAGAAAACAAGACAGCTTCAGCTCTGATGTCCCTGTGGTCAAATTCTGCCGACACTCATTTTTATCACAAACATTGGCAGCTGGATGAAGTGCTGTAAAGTAAGTGGTACTTGGAGAAAAGCCAGTGTTGAACACTTTCACAAGTAACATGGGAAGTAAATGAAAAATATGTTAAACATTTTCAGCTAGTGCAAGTTTTAACAAGCTTTGAGACAGATTGAAAATATTAGTTGCAAACAATCATTTTCTTCGAAGGAGGATGCTTTGGAGCAATAGGAAGTAAATTTGATATTGGGTCAACTCATATTCTTTGCCAGGACCAGCAAGAGGCAGAAAGTTAAAGTGAGCTGTTATTTCAAAAACAGACAGAACAGTTAAAAAGAAAACTGGATAAGTCAAAGGTTGATTTGCTCATCATGCTAAATCTGAAATCAAAAGTGTTTGAGAACTTTACAGGTGAACTTAATATAGGTCTGAGAACCTGAACGGACATTAAAGTACTAACATTCTTTTTACAACATTGATCTGCCTGTCCTAAGGCTGCATGCTTAAAGCTGGTCAGTGTAAGCAATATAAACATGCATGGGAAATTCTGTGATCAGCAGTATTAACTGGGGGTAACTGATATACTGATCATTCTTACTGATCCTCCAGGATACTCTTCAAATCTAGCATAGAAAACGTACTGGCTGTGAGCTGAGAGGCCAAACTCTGCCACAAGTTAGTGGCAATCTATTCTATAGACCAAGTAATTCTGAAGTTAAAACAAAGATTTTGTTTACCTGAACGCAACAATGCTACCAATCAAGAATACATTTTTTCCCCTAAGTACTTGGGTGTACATAATTTATTTGTTAAAGTTAAGAAAACTTACTAAAAATAAGCTAGTTGACCTTCTGCACATTGCTTAAAATGAGCAACAGCATGTTATTTTGTGTCAATTGGCTAACATCAATCTCGACAAGGAAACCAGCACAAGAGGCAAATTCAGCAGTAATATTTAAAACAATATGAAGCAGTATGACACAAAGTAAATATTCTTCACACTTCAGAGGCATTAAGGCAAAATTTGACACTGAGTCACGTAAGATATTAGGACAAATGACCAAAAGCTTAGTCAAAAAAGTAGGTTTTACCAGGTATCTTAAAAGGAGGGGCCGGATACATAAAAAAAAGAAAAAATCTGTACTGATGTAGGGAAAAAACAGAAGGGTGGGTCTGTTTGGAGAGTTCTGTTCAAGAGTTGACAGATACATTGAGCCCCTTATGGTGAATCCATGATTTGAAGAGGAAGCAACCTGGACATGTACAAAATGCTCGTCAGGGGTTAGATTTTTAGTTCATTGCTAGGCAATTTCTATAGTCTGTGTTTACAGCTATTGTAGAAGATATTATGCATTTTACTTACAATAAGCTCAGAAGGGCTATAGCACCACCACTGAAGCAAATAAGAACGATGATTTATTTAAAAAGAAAGGGATGTCCTGTCCAGGTCCCTGCATTTTAGGAAGGATATGAAGGTACTGGAGGGAAGAAAATATTCACAAGAATGGTTCCATAAATGAGGAGTTTCAATTATGAAAATAGCCTGAAGAAGTTTAGACCTTTCTTCCTTGGGGAACAGAAGGCTGACAGGAGATCTGATAGAAATATATTCAAAGTCATTACAGCTTTGCACAGTGTGAATAAGGAGAAACTGTTCCCACTCGTGAAAGAACTGATAACAATAGGGTACAGATTTGGAGTATCTGCTAAAACATTTACAAACAGTAAGCAGCTAAGTTGTGCAACTCCTCGAAAATTTAGTGGAGGCATGTTCAATGAAGCATTCAAAAGGATTAGATTGCTCTGAAAAGAGGGAGTGCGTGGGGTTACAGGGAGAAGGTAGGCAAATGGCAGAAAATGAATTGTTTATTTGGACTGTTGGCACAGAAAAGATGGCTGAATGGCCTCCTTATGTGCTGTAACACAAAAATAAACTAGTCGTATTGTTCATCAATGTACTAAGTGCCACAATCATGACAAACTAAAAAAAACAATTTTAAAAATTATAGATGGCTTTGCAATTTAAATATTACTTACATATAAACAGCTTACCATGTGAAAGTGGAAGACCTTTTAAAGACAGCTCAGTCATAGTTCTTCTGAGGTGATCCCAATCTATAAAGATACAAAAAGAGTTTTTTTTAAAAATATGACTGTCAAATTCCCCAAAAAAGTGCCTGCCATTTCTGAGGAAGCAATAGAAGTGAACAATACAGCAAGGCACACCAAAGAGATTTCACTGTCAAGGACACAGCTCAATCAATAATGTCCTTTTGCTTTCTTACACCAGCAGGTATTGTTACTATCAGAGATCTAGCCTTAAAGCAATTGCTAAGGCCAACTTCAAAGGATTAAGAGTTTGAAAGATTTAGCACTCATTCTGCATATTAATTTAGCAGCCTCAAACGCAAACCCTTTCAAGGCAGCAGTTCTGATGAAGCCACCAACATTTCTGTTATCAGCTCACAGCTTAAGTAAGGTGATAACAGAAGACAATATAGAAACAAGTGGAAGGACTTATAGATATTAATGACATCAATGGATATGGGGACAAAGTAGGAAAATGATGTTGAGGTAGATGATCAACCATAATCTAGAATGGCAGAGAAAGCTCAAGGTACTGAATTGCATACTCCTGCTCCTAGAAATCTTTCTACATTTTGTTTCCAACTCTTATAGTCACCAAATTGTAAAACAGTTCTTGATGGCAAATCTTCTACTTTAAAAACATTTGCAAACTTATAATAAAAAGCCATTTGAATATGGACATTTATGGTTGTTCTTCCAAAGCTCAAAACTTGTGTTTCCTGCAAAAATAAAAACTTCACACAGTTCTTTTCTCAAAAGGAAAAATTACCCCTGCCCTTAGCTTCACAGCTGTTGCTGGGTATGGTTCTAGGGTTGCTAGTAGTTCTCCAATACTCCACCCAAAAGACTACTAATTCTTTGTGAGCCTAGACAATCAGCAGGGGAAGCATCACAGTTAAACCCAATTATGCCCTGTCTGGTGTTCTGTACCTTGGGTGAAGCACTGAAGAGCAACAGGCACTTGTGGAGCCATACCCCAGCATGAGTCAGCACCTACAGGAAAGGGAGGGAAAAAATTGAGGGGACAGAGTTTAAAAACACATGTATAAATTTAGCATTCTCTCCAATAAGCTGTCAATTTCTACTGCTCCCGACTTCATGTGCTGCATCTTTCTTGTTGTTTTATGAGGAAACATCAGACATGTTTAGGTTTGTATCCAATGGAGTTTAAAAGGGTGCGAAGTGTTTTGATTGAAACATACAAGATGCTGTTAAGTCTTGACAGGTTGGACGCAGAAAGGATGCTTCTCCTCTTGAAGAACCTAGAACCAGGGAGACCCTCTTCAAAATAAGGTGGAGTGTCTTTGGAGCTAGTTCTTTAAAAAAAAACTCGAATATTTTTAAGGCAACGGTATAAAAATTCTTGATTAGCAAAGGGGTGAATGTTTATCAGGGTAGACAGGAATGAGAGATCAGGCATGGTCTTACTGAATGGCAAAGCAGGCTTGAGGTGTCAAGTAGCCTATACCTGCTCCTAAATCATACGCTCATAGCTTCTTCCCTGTATCGATCAATGACCTAGATTTATTTTTAAGCTTTGTACACCAACATTGCAATAAAAGAAACAGAAAGGCTGAATAAACTTTAGTACCTCTACCATATATTAAGTCAAAGTTAACACTGGTATTAACAATTATGTAAGGGTATCAGTAATATCAATACCAAAGTACTGCCACAGTCAGGAATCAAAACCAGTGATTTCTGCCTCAAACTCATACTGCAATCTCAGAACTCTGCAGGTGGACTGCAGCTCATTTGAACCTTTACTCCCTATTAATTTGTTTGAGGTTGTTGCCTGGTTTTCTACGTATCTTCCATTAGCAGGATCCCGTGACTATATTGTGCAGTTTTTAAAAATGTAATCCTATTAATTACTTTTCAAAGCACTGTCACACAATGACCTGGACACACTCCATAATATTCTTTATTTGCCTCTCCAGGAGCCAGCAAAGCATCAACAGCTGGAATGTCCTGTCCTCCCTTCTGTGCTGTAACCATTCTATGATTCCTGCTAAGTTAAAGTCTCAAAGGTAACATCTTTCCACTAACACCTAAACAGCCACATTTATCATCACATTTATCATCAAGATTTCACAAGTGTCAGCAGGCTATGTGACCGCACAGTGCACCACAGTAAACCCAATGTTGGACTCATTCAATCTCCAAACATACATTGCATTTTCTAGAGGGCATCATCTCACAGCAATCCAGAGTAGGAACCCTGGCTGGCTTTCCCACTCCTGAACTCTGGCTTCTAGGAATAAATGCAGCAACTCTAAGATCAGCTATTTCAACATAGCCCCTGAACAGAACATCTTCTTGCTCTGAGAGATTCTGGGACAGTTTCTTTCAAGAGGCAAAATTCCTTTAAGAACAGAATATTACAAATTCCTTTCTTAAATAGAATGAATATAAATCTGGAACAGAAAGTCTAAATTCTCATATTTTGTTCCTCAAATATAAAGACTTAAAATTATGTTCACAGAATGATTCATTTTTAAATTGGAAAAAAAACAAATCCAGAATCAGTTTTGTGCTGCCAAAAGTTAATTAAAAATTCAATTATTTCACTGATATCTGGTCAAGATCATTAGATAAGGTTTGGTGCACACCAAACATTTCCAACATTAGGTTAGTGAATCTCTTGAACTATTTTATAATTTAAGTGCTAAGCAAAGTATGCACTGTAATCCCAGTATCCCAAGAACTGTCCTCTATTTGTTCACTATCAGTACATAATAACAACATTATCTCTCAACAGCAGCATTTTTTTTTGGATCGTGAGCACGGTATCCTAGAAACGTTAGCATTTGCAGATGATCCTGTTTTTATTTGCAGAGAAATTCACAGACGTTAGACATTGCACTGAAGTAGAACTGATTATTTCAAATAAGTAACTACAGACATACTGTCCACAGTTGTTAGAGATTTTTAAAGTCTTACCACAAAGAAAAGGATGCCCATTCGAAGACAGTTCATTCATAGTTCTTCAGGGATAATCCTGTCTCTACAAAGAAAAGCCCTGAAATATTACCTCTTGTATCGTAATTGTCTCTATTCTAAAATAAAGCATTTTAAATTGCAACAAAATAGATTATGTTAAAAATAAGAGGACTCTCTTTTAAACAATAATGTGTCTATTTCTTTCTGAAACGTTGTTAGGACGTGCAATTTTCTATCCCAGGAAAGAAATGCAGACTGATTGACAGATCTTATTCAAAGATACGTTGGACTGACTTTTGTTAGGCAAGAAATTCAAAGGTTATACATTTCTGTGTGAGAATGTGCATGAGGAAGAGAGAGAGAGAGAGAGAGAATGTGAGTGTGGGTGGCAGTGGTGGTTTTGGCAGGTGGGGTTTGTCAGTCAGCTAAGTGAAGTCTGATCAAGCAGCAGAGCTAGCTCAAAGAGCTGAATGGCCGACTCTGCTGCTCAATCCTACGTTGCTATGAAATCCTGCTCAGGTTGGTGCCTCTGGATGAAAACCCAGAATAATTTTCTCCTGAAAACAGTTAAAAGAGAGATTATTTGAAAGTTGATGAGGTAAAAAATTAAAACGAGAGTGAAGTTGTGAAAGGCATCATATAAATGCAAACTCTTATTTTAAAAAACATTAAGAGCCTGTACAAACACTGCTTTTAAAAATAGTGCTTTTAGAAGTAAGATACAGTTCACAGCAGAATTATCAAACAAAATTTGACACTGAACTATATCAAAGATCTTGGGGTCAACGATCAAAACTTGGAAGTAGATTTTAAGGAGTGGTCTTTTAAAAGGAGGTAGAGCAGTGAGCTTTAGGGATGAAATTTAGCTGCCGAATGTGTGACCAACCATGACAGAGCAATTAAAATCAGGGATTCTCAAGGTGCCAGAATTGGTGGAATGTTGAATCCTCAGAGCTGAAAGTACTATGGAAGAACAAAGCAAGATAAAGATTTGAAACCAAAGATGAGAGTTTAAAAATTCAAACAATGGCTAACTGGAAGTCAATGTAGTTCAGCGATCTCAGGCAATGGGTGAACATAGTGAGGGTTAGGATAGAGTTTTAGATGACTTCAAATTTATCGAGACTAGAACGTGGGATGCTAACCTCTCAGGTTGAGAGGTAAGAAATATCTGGAGGAGGATTTCAGCAGATGAAGGGCGGTCAGGCAAAGTTAGGAAATTGGAAGTGAGCAACATGCATAATGGAGAAAACACATGGTCAGAAGTTCATTTCAGGAATCAATATGACACGCATGTTGTGAACAGTTGGGTTCAGCCTCAGGGAAGATGCCACAGCATCCAAGTGGACTTTGTAGTTTACAGAATGGAATTTGAAGCAGGGACGAAAGACAATGGCTTTTGTCTCACCAAGTTAGTTGGAAGAAACGTCATCTCATCCAACATATGATATTGGGATAATCTAGAGACAGCAGAGGGGCATAGGGTAGTGATGTTAAGCTTGATGACATTATACATTTGGAAACATGTTGCACTGTCCTATTCCTACGCTTTAGGCATCTAAGACTCTACAATGTCACCAAGAAACACGTAAATGAGAAGCCATGATAATGCACAATTTACTACTCTGATACAATGCAGGTTCTCATTTTAAGGCCGTGAAGTCAAATTATTTTTCAAGCAAACTTTAAATTTGGTACACAGAGCGGAAGTATTATTTGACAGGGAAACCGACTGGATAATGGTTGAATTCAGGAGTGAAGTCAGAAGGGTTAAGTGATTCACTTTGTTTTAGCAAGATTGATTTAAATGTAGGACAAACTGTGATGTTTGACTGGCAAAGCATATTAATTATGAGCCATCCAATGACGCTTTCCACTGCAAGTCAGACACACATCAGTCTTTTGATTAAGTTGATTAGCTGATTAATTTCAAACTTTCAAAAATCTTTCACAGGCTAACATATACCTAGGTTCACTTTGCATAAAAAGAAAAACCACTACTTAATTGGGAGTGTTTAGGAGGAGTTATGTTTCAGGACATCAGCAGGTTCTAGCGTTGGACCAGCATTAAATGCTGTGGAGATCTGCATTGAAAAAGTAGCAAAGACCTCAAAACAGGATTATGTTGCACCATGCCCTATATTTAGTTTAACTAATTACCAGGTGGTCCCTTCATAATGCTGCATCTTACACAGACTCAGTCATAGGTTTCCTTTCCACCTTTACTGAGTTGCCTCACCTTGCTAGGGTCAACAATATGGTCAGTGTTTGACAGCTTTTTTTGGGCATGGGGTAGAGAAGAGAGGCCATCAGGCAAAGTTCCTACTCCTGCTCAATGTGCTGCAACCGTATATGAAAAGTACACATGGGTTTAATGTCAGGACAATACTGTGTTCAGCTGTAATGCCACTATAGTCAAATAGTCTCGTACACTTTCAAGTTCACAGGGCAACTTCTGCAAAGTCTCAAAGCACATGATTGCTAGTACCTTGTATTAATCAATAAAAAGGGAAAAGAATCCCACAGCCTCATTATTATCGATAACAGTTACACAAAGACAGTCTACGAAGCACAACTACATCAAGTGATAAAAGCACAAAGCTATTCTGAAAACAGAACTCCTTACACTCTCATATCATGAATATTGTAACTTTATTAAACTGTGCTGTTACCGGATAGGGCCCACAGTTCTATGTTTGATATGTCTCTAAAAATGAGAGTTTGAGTGTCCTACAGCACAGAAACAGGCCTTTTGGTCGAACTTATCTGAGCCAACCATACATCCTAATCTGACCTAGTCCTGTTGCCAACATTTGGCCCATATCTCTCTAATTCCCTCCTATTCACATTCCCATCGAGGCCTTTTACAATGTTGTAATTGTACCCGCCTTCACCACTTCCTTTCAGTTCATTTCATATACGCACCACGCTGTGCATGAAAACATCACCCCTCAGGTCCTTTTTAAAATCTTTCCCCCCCCTCATCTTAAACCTATGTCCTTTAGTTTTGGACTTGCCCACCATTGGAAAAAGACCTTGGCTTTTCGTCCTATCCATGCCTCTCATGACTTTATAAATCTTCTTCATCCATATCCTTCCATTTTCACCATTTGACTCAATTAGTCCCCACCCTCTATATCACCCACCATTTCTTGGCTACTTCTGAGATGTCTGCCAATTCTGTACAACTTTTTAAGACAATTTCAAAAGGAAAAAACTTCTTGTCAATGCTCAAGACCCATTACCTCCAAAAAAAATGAGCAGCATGATTCATGAAACATCAAAGCTCCCAATTTCCCATTCATGTCCAAGACATGATATGGCACTATTTATTGAGGTCCTTTCATCAACATGAGGACAAAATTTTGGAAATCCCTATAGACCATTCAGCATGGGAACTCCAGATAGATGAGTGTATTCAGCATCACTTGCTGCATTATGAAGTCTTACTTTAGGTGTTCACATGTTACAAAAATCGCCTTAGTGAACAGAGAAACCTCACTACATTCCCGAATTACAAATGACCAAGCCCAACTTTAATTTTTGATCGGTGCTAAATCAACTGATCCTGGCTAGGAGATCTACAGGTACTCACACTGGGGATAACAGCAGAAATTTGGCAGTTATCATTAACAAGGAGTTTGTGAATCCAGGTCAGAAGTATTAAGTGATTTTTTAAAAAATATAAAATAAGGTTGATTCAATTCTGGGACAAACCGAGAGGTTTGGCATACAACTAAAGTGCATATGTATCTTTTGTTGTCAGATTACTTGTGGCCCACCCAAAGGCATTACTCAAGGCAAGTCAGACCCAAGTTACATTTTTGATTAAGTTGATTAAAAGTCACAAAAACCTTATGGTTAACAGGCAGTTAGCTAGTCAGTAGATGCCCCAAGGATAGTGTCAGCCTCTATTCAGATTCTTGCGCCAATAAAATAATTGGTCAGCATGCAGCTAGTTCAAATGGTAGTACTCCTACATTGGAGGTCAAGAAGTTATGGCTTCAAGTCTCCCTGCAAAGACTTGAGCACAGAAACCCAGGCTGACACATCTCAGTGTAGACTGAGGAAGTGCTACACTGTCCAAAGTGTCAGCTTTCCAACAAGACGCAAAACTGAAGTTGAGTCTAGCCTCTAAAATGGGCATACAGACCCCCAGCACTATTTCAAACAAAACAGGAGCACTCTCTTCAATGTCCTGATCATTCTTCAAATAAGCAATACTAAATATAGCAGAATTCCATGTTGTGGTAACTTGTAGTGTGCAAAATACTTGTTGTGTTTTCTACAACAGCAGCTGCACTTCCCGGATTATGAAGTGCTCGGGAATATCCAGAAGTGAAAATTACAATAGAAGTGCAATTCCATCCATTGACTCCATCTATATTATCCACTGCCTTGGGAAAGCAACCAACACAATCAAAGACCTCTCCTAATCTGGTTATACTTTCTTTCACCCTCTTCCATCGGGCAAAAGATATAAAAGTTTTAATACATGTATGAACAGATTCAAGAACAGCTTCTTCCCCACTGCTATCAAACTTTTCAATGGACCTCAAATTTTAATTCTGATCTCTCTCCACACCTTCTCTGTGGCTGTAAAACTATTCTATTCTGCTATCCTGATGCACTTTGCACGGTACAATCTGTGTAGCACATAAAACACACTTTTCACTGCATCTTGATATGTGACAACAATAAACCAATCAACCAAGTCTTTTTGCAATGCCCACCACGTAATAGGGAAAAATTGATTGCACCTTATAGAACTGTATTCCAGAATTAGTAATTTTAGGAAAGATGGGGAGAAAACTGAAAAAAAAAGATACACTTATGATGGCAGCACAGGTCACAAACTCACTATTTAAAGAACCAACAGGTCTTCTTTAGTCATAGAATTGTACAGCAAGGAAACAGACCCTTCAGTACAACCTGTTCATGCTGACCAGATATCCTAAATAAATCTAGTCCCATCTGCCAGCATTTGGACAATATCTCTCTAAACCCTTCCCACTCATATACCCATCCAGATGCTTTTTAAATGTTGTAGTTGTTATCAGACTCAGCCACTTCCTCTGGCAGTTCATTCCATACATGCTCCATTTGGGGCAGCGCAGTGTCTCAGTGGTTAGCACTGTTGCCTCACAGCGCCAGGGACCCAGGTTCAACTCCACCATCGGACGTGTGGAGTTTTCACATTTTCCCTACGTCTGCATGAGTTTCCTCTGGGTGTTCCGATTTCCTCAGTCCAAAGATGTGGAGGTTAGGTAGATTGGCCATGCTAAATTACCCATGTCTGAAGACGTGCAGGCTAGGTCAGTTAGCCATGGAAAATGCAGGGTTAGAGGGACAGGGTGGGTCTGGACTCGATGGGCCGAATGGCCTGCTTTCACACGGTAGAGATTCTATTCTATCCCCATGTGAAGAAGTTGCCCTTTAGGTCTCTTAAATCTTTCCCCTCTCACCTTAAACCCATGCCCTCTAGTTTTGGACTCCCTGGCCCTGGGGAAAAGACCTTGTCTATTTACCCTTTCCATGCCCCTCATGATATTATAAACCTGTATAACGGTCACCCCTCAGCCTCCGTCGCTCCAGGGAAAATAGGCGCAGCCTATTCAGCCTCTCCCTGTAGCTCAAACCCTCCAAACCTGGCAACATCCTTGTCAACACATAGTAGGAACAGCAGATGTTGCAGAATCTGAGATAACAAGGTGTAGAGCTGGATGAACACACCAGGCCAAGCAGCTTTCTGAAGAAGGGTCTAGGCCCAAAACGTCAGCTTTCCTGCTCCTCTGATGCTGCTTGGCCTGCTGTGTTCATCCAGCTCTACACCTTGTTATCTAACATCATTGTCAATCCTTTCTGAACTCTTCCAAATTTAACAACATCCTTCCGGTAGCAAGGAGACCAGAACTGAACACTGTTCCAAAACTGACCTAACCAATGTCCTGTACAGCTGAAACATGATCTCCTAAACTCCTATACTCAATGCAACGATCAATAAGGGCAAGCGTACCAAATGCTTTCTTCACTATCCTGTCTACCTGGGACTCAACTCTCAAGGAACTGTGAACCTGCACTCCAAGGTCCATTCGTTCAGCAATACTCCCCAGGACCTTACCATTAAGTATATAAGTCCTGCCCTAATGTGCCCTATCAAAATGTAGCACTTCACATTTAAATTAAATTCCAACTGCCACACGTCAGCCCATCAGATCAAGGTCCTGCTGTACTTAGGTAACTGGCCACTACACCCCACCTATTTGGTGTTATCTGCAAATTTACTAACCATACCTCCTATATTCACATCCGAATCATTTATATAGATGATAAAAAGCAGTGGACCCAGCACCGATCCCTGCGGTACACCGCTGATCACAGGCCTCCAGTCCAAAAAGCATCCCTCTACCACCACCCTCTGTCTCTTACCTTCAAGCCAATTTTGTATCTAAATGGCTAGTTCTCCCTTTATTCCATGTGATATAACCTCGTTAACAAGTCCACCATGCAGAACGCCTTACTGAAGTCTATAGAGACAATGTCCACCACCGAGACAATGTCCACCACCCTGCCCTCATCAATCCCTTGTCACTTCAAAAAACTCAATCAAGCTAGTGAGACATAATTCCCCATGCACAAACTTATGCTGACTTTCCCTAATCAGTCCTTATCTTTCCAAATACATGTAAATCCTGTGCTTCCGAATCCCCTCTAACAACTTACCCGCCACAGACGTCAGGCTTCTCATTTGGCAGCGTTAGCCAACATCCAGTCTTTCAGCACTTCACCCATTGCAATTGATGATGCAAATACCTCAGCAAGGGACCCAGCAATCACTTCGCTAGCTTCCCACAAAGTTCTAGGATACACCGGATCAGGTGCTGGGAATTTATCCACCCTTATGCATTTTAAGATGTCCAGCATGACTCTTCTGTAATTTGGACACTTTTCATGATAACACTACTTATTTCCCCAAGTTCTCCAGCTTCCATATCCTTCTCCACAGTAAACACTGATGCAAAACACACGTTTAGTATCTCCTCCCACCCCCCCATCTCCTGCTGTCCCACACACCAGTGGCCTTCCTGATATCTAAGGGGCCCTATTCTCTCCCTCGTTATTCTTTTGTCCTTAATGTATTCTCCTTAACCCCATTTGCCAACGCTACATCCTCGATTTGTCCTCCTGATTTCCCTCTTAAGTATACACCTAATACCCTTATATTCCTCTACAGATTTACTCAATCCCTGCTGTCTATACCTATGTTTCCTTTATTTTCTTGACCAGAACCTTAATTGTCTAGCCTCCAGCATTCCTTACATCTACCCACCTTGCTCTTCACCCTAACAGGGGCATACGGTCCCTGGACTCTTGTTATCTTACTTTTAAGGTTCCCTTTACCTGCAAATATATTCCCCCAACTTTTGGGAGCTCTTGCCGAATACCATCTAAATTTGCCTTCCTCCAATTTGGAATTCTGACTTTTTGATCAGGTCTATCCTTTTCCATAATTCTATTAGTTTCAAAATAGTTATGATCATTTGCCCCAAAGTGCTCCCCCACTGACACTTTAGTCAATTGCTCTGCCTTATTTTCTAAGAGTAGGTCAAGTTTTGCTCCTTCTGTAGTAGGTACATCCACATACAGGACAAGAACATTTTTTTGTACACAATTAAATTCTTCTCCATCCAATCCCCTAACACTAGGGCAGTCCCAGTCTATGTTTGAAAAATTTTAAAATACCCTACCATTACCACCCTATTAGTCTTACAGATAACTTTACAAATTTGCTTCTCAATTTCCCGCTGACCAGCGTGCGTGCGCGTGCACGTGCCTGTGCGCAGTCTATAGTCCAATTCCAATAAGGAGATCATCCCTTTCTTATTTCTCAGTTCCACCCAAATAACTTCACTGGCCCTCTAATTTTCATTCATTAAGTCACTCAAAAAGGTTTGTTTGATATGAATATTCCATAAGTGACAACAGCAGTTTCCAATGCACAGAATCATAGAACTGTAATAGCACAGAAGAAAGCCATTCAGCTCAATGTCTCCAGAGCTTCTGTTAATGTCATTCTCCTGCCTTCTCTAAGTAAACATATATGTTGTTTCTTTTCAGTGAGAAGGCAACAGCTACAATTATTGCTAATGAATGGATCAGCGATTGAAAATATCACAGTTGTTACAGAAATATTCTCACCATTAATCCTAGAAAGCAAAAAAAAGGAAGTTGATGAAGGAAAACCATTCAGAAAGACCCTCAAATCACTCATGGTATGCAGCCATTTCTTAAATGATTCCAAAGTTGTCACTGCTAAACCTCCCTGAAAGAATACACCAAATCCTGATCAACGAATGGAAATAACACAGTCTTATACATGCTATAGCTAAATACCCGATACATTTTACACCAATTTCCTCTTGATCTTTCAAACAATTATGACATGCTGATAAAGAAATCACTTAGGAGGCCAAAGAAGTACCAACAGACTTACGTATATCAAACTCAAACATACAAAGAAATGCAGACGTGGGCCAAGAGGTTGGTGATCGGTAGGATTAAATATTTTGAAACAAAAACATAAAAGTTTTTTTTTGCTGGAAAAGCTCAGCTGGTCTGGCAGCATCTGTGAAGAAAACATCAAGTGCTAACGTTTCGGGTCCGGTGACCCTTCCTCAGAACACCGGGCCTGAAACGTTAACTCCGATTTTTTCTTCACAGATGCTGCCAGACCTGCTGAGCCTTTCCAGCAACTTCTGCTTTTGTTCCTGATTTACAGCATCCGCAGTTCTTTCGGTTTTTATTAAATATTTTGGAAGTTGAACGGGCAGAAAAAAGGGAGGGGCGGCAACAAGACAGTTACGTTACCCTTCCTCAGATTGCAGCCCTGACAGTTTGCACTGTAAACAAAGAATAAACAAAAATACTCCTTTTAAAAGCAAATGGTAAACAGGACACTGCAATTAACAGTAGAAGGAGTAAATTGTTCTAATAAAACGTTACAAAATGGAGGCAGAGATAGTAGGAACTGCAGATGCTGGAGAATCTGAGATGAAGAAGGGTCTAGGCCCGAAACGTCAGCCTTCCTGCTCCTCTGATGCTGCTTGGCCTGCTGTGTTCATTCAGCTCTACACCTTGTTATCACAAAATGGAGGCACAACTGTTAAGCAAGAATGCAGAATGAAACAACCATTTCGCCCTTGAATACGTCGAAATATACGTACTATCTGTGGTTATAAAGGAGAGAATAATAATAAACAGAACTTTCTGGAAGCATCTTACCTGTTCGGTTCTGGGGTTAAACTACCTCCATTCCCCCCTCCATAACCCTCAAACATAAAAGGAGGTTTGTTTTGCTCTAATTAAAAACTAAAACTACAAGTTATTTCGTTCTTTCTGAGGTTCAGAACCGTTCAGGCCTTTCCATTTACCTCCATTACCTCAGAAATTAGTAGCAGGCGATCAGCGCGGACAACTAAAAGCGAAAGATAGGCGCAAAAGTGGGAGAGGGGGTGAGAGGAAGGGCCACAACTGCGCAAGCGCATTAGCGTGTAGTCTTGCGGCTGACGCAGGCGCTTGAGCGAGGCGTCCGGTTGTTGGGTGGGTGCATGCGCACTGGGGGACAGGTCTTTCGGGCTGGGGGCGGTGTTAAAGTGGCAGGGTAGCGCGGGCGCCCTGGCAAGGGGGCGGGGCCGGTCGGGGCAGTCTCATTGGGGAGGGGAGAGCGTCTTAGGTGGTGGGCGCAAGCGCACTCCGGCTGGTGGGTTGGCGGTTGGTACGGAAGCCGTGGCGGAGCGGGACGGATTGTGAGAAAGCGAAACGAAAAGGGGAGCGAGCGAGCTAGCTGGCTGTGGAGGTGGCGTCGTCGTTAAGTCCCGCTCGTTACCGGAAAGGAAAAAAGGATGAGTTTGGACAAAGCTGAGCTCTGCGACAGCCTCTTACTATGGGTGAGATTCTCAGCTACACCGCTTGCCCTTCCCGCCCCCTCCTCCCTTCCCCACAATCTGCTCTCTACACACTGCAATAACTCCCAGAGCTGACGCTTCAAGTGGGAGCCCAGAAAATAAATAAGGAGGAAAGTTCATATTTTTTTCAGGTGCTATCCCGTCTCCTGCCGAGCCCGAAGACGTCGCAGGTGGAACGGGTTTAAAGGGACAAGAGCTGGATTATGAGACCTAGAGAGATTTGGGTGAAAACCGAGAGCAAGTTGCATATGACCTTAAAAAGTGGGAAAAAAAGGAGAGACTGAGGGAGAGTAATGGAAGGGCCCAGATTGATGAGGAAAGCCAAAAATTGCATTTGCGTAGCACCTGTCATAACCTCTGGATGTCCCAAAACACTTTATGGCCAATGAAGCACTTCATTGAAGAGCAGTCAGTGTTAACAGAAACAGGACAGCCAATTTATGCACAGCAAGTTCCCAGAAACAACAATGTGATCATGGTACAGATAATATCAATTCTTTCTATAAAGTGATGTTGATTGAAGGATTACTGTTGGCCCGGATGTCGAGATTAATTCTTCAAGTTAGCAGCCTTGCAATGTTTGGTGACCTCCTGATGGGGTCTGGGTTTACTGTATGATCTGAAAGAAGGCACCTCAGACAATGCAAGACATCCCTGTTGCTACACTGGGAGTGTCAACCTTGGTTTTGTGTGAATATTTAAAGCAGCAAGGCTAGTATAGCAATAAAAGTATAGATAGAAGGATTATAGGGGACATGAGGAAAAGCTTTTTCACCCAGACTATGGCGGGTGTCTGAAATTTGTTGCCCAGTTTGGTGTTTGAGACAATACCCTCATTTTATTGACGACTAATCTGGATCTGTACCTGAAGAGCTACAACTTGCAAGGCTTACGCACTAAGGGCTGGAAAGTGGGCTGAGAATAGGCAGCTAGTTTATTCAGCTGGCGCTGACACGATGAGTTGAATGGCCTCTTTCTGTACAGTAATGATCCTATTATTATATATCCATGTGAACTCCATTTTACTTCTGGGGATAGAATGTTTTCCAATCTGTTATAAGTCTGTCGACTCTCAACTACCTGGATTATTCTTCTCCCGGTGATGTTCCTTGCAGTTTTCCCCTGCTCTTCATAGTGCCTCCTTGCATCTGGGTTTGGGAAATAGCCTCTTTTTCCATCAGTTGAGAATTCCCAATCCATTAAGGCTCAACCTTCTCCCTCTTTCCCTGAAGACAGGAGCCACTAGTCCTCTGTGAAAATCTTCTTCATTGAATTAGTCAGTTTCTGTCAATTGTCCTGCTTCCAACATGATCCTACCACCATATGCATCTTACCCCCAACTCTGCTATAAAGTTTTTTTTTAACCTTTTCTGTCCATGTGGTCTTCCCCTCAGTCCACTCCTAACTTCATTTGTCTCTGATCTCAGCCTTTCTGTAAGCTTTCCTATGTTTCAGTTCAGAAAAACTTCTTATACCTGGAAAATTGTAACATCGCCCTTTCGTATTTTTCTCTGATAGTCAACATCTAGAATATATTAACTTTTGTTTAGTGGTTCTAAATATACTTTTTTAAAAATGAGGTTTTTTTTGTAAGTATCTTTAATAAATATGAAATACTTTATTGTAAAAGAGGAGTGATTTTAAAAGTTCAGTTAGAGTGCAAGATTGAGACAATAATACAGGTTTTGACATGCTGGAGCCACCTCTTCCTTGTTGTGATAATGTCTGATTTTATAACTAAGTAGTTTGCTTGATACATAAGGTATTTGATTTTGTTTAAAGCGGGCAGTTTGACTATTTCATGATTGAAACGTGAGATTTTAAAAGTGTTGGAGCAGTGTAGATTGTAAATTCTGTAATTGAAATTCGGTTTGGTAATGCATTTAAGTTTGAAGTAAATCCTGGTGGTTGAGCATTCTAGTTAAGAAAACCTCCATTGTGCACTTGAAGGCAAAAGTTACTGGGGTATTGCGGTTATTCTCGAGCATAACCTGGGCTGACAAGTCAGGCTGTTACCGTCACTGTGTTGCATCATCATAAATGCAAGCCTTTGGATGAAATACTAAACCAAGGCTTTGAATCGCCTGTTCTGATTTAATTGAATATTAAAAATGCCTTTGAATTAAAGGAGGAACCAGAGCGAGTTTAGCTTATATTCCTTCATCAACCAGCACCATACAGAAGATAACTGGTTGTTTTGTCTTATCACATTTGTGGAAGGCTGCACTGCAGAATGTTGCTATGTGAAAAAGATAGATGAAGAAGTAAAAACTTCTGTAAGCTTGCTACCACATTGAATAGTTGAGGCAAATGGCATGCATATATTTAAGGAGTAGTTGAATAAGTACATAAAGGTGAAAGGAATAGAAGGTGTTTTATTGTGAGAAAATATGGTGGAGGAACCTTGTGCAGTGCAAAAGCACTGACCTAGATCAATTTGGCTGAATAGCTTGTTTTGTGAGCTGTAAGTATCAGCTTCACTCTGTTAGTTGTTCTTTTCCCTCTGAATTAGATTTTGGATTCAAACTGCACATCAGCCTAGTCTGTGAGCTCAAGTTCTCACCTTTTAGTTTGACATTGAGAGAGCACCACCTTGTCAGAAATACTGGTCTGACAAGGCCCCGTTTGTCTGTGCCTAAGGAGCTTCAAAATCTGATCACACTTTGAGAAGTATGGTGTTCTTCCTTCAATCAGTGTACCCTACTGTTTTGTGATATTGCCATATGCAATTTATCTCTCACATTTATGCAGGTAACTGACTGCACTCCAGTAATTGATCATAATGCAATTGGCCTGTAATAATGTACTATACAGACACATTTTCTTTTTAAAGCAGTAACAATTTTATGATTAAACCATGAAATTCATGGTTAAGACTGAGTTTTTTTTAGAAAAGTCGCCAAATGACCATAATAAATTGGCATGGTTATATTTACATTGAGTGCTATAACTGTTCAATTGAGGTTGGTTGAAGATCTGTCATCTGTTGTTGTTTATTTGTTTAACTTTGGTCTGAGTTTACTGATAAGTTTCAGGAATGTGAGGTGATGTTATTGAAACATAGAAGATTCTGGAGTGGCTTGTCACATTAGAGTGGGATTTTCCAAAGTAGGTGGCAAGATCGCAAGCTGAATCACAAACTGAAACTTTGGATTCATGAGATCAGAGGCAGTGATGGCTGTTTTGGAGCTTGAATCAAGCTACAACAGCTGTGCTCCCATTCTGTTAGGCCTTTGCTCTCTCAGTTCTCACTGAAAGGTTGTGATAATTTTCAAATGCAAAATGTGGTCATGGTGGGAGTAAATTTGGGAGGCACTGGGGTGGATGCTGAGAAAATGTTTCCCTTCATGGGGGAATCACGAACTAGTGGGAAAAGTTTGAAACTAAGGGTTGTTCCATTTAACACAAAGATGATAAAGAATTTCTTCTGAGAACGTCATTTCTATTTGGAATTCTCTTCCTCAGTGAGCTGTGAAGGCTGGATCATCTAATATTTTCAGGGCTAAGTTAGACAGATTTATTTTGAAATAGGGAGGCACAGTTGAATGGGGCCAAATAGGAAAGAGGAGTTAGGCCACAATCAAATCAGCAATGAACATGAGAGATAAAAGGTACTGCAGATGCTGGAGAATCCGAGATAACAAGCATGGGGCTGGATGACCACAGCAGGTCAAGCAGCACCATAGGAGCAGGAAAACTTGACGTTTCGGGCCTAGACCCTTCTGATGAAGGGTTTAGGCC